>JANPWX010017284.1:40436-77287 GCA_024734555.1 Trochalopteron elliotii
TGGGCACCACAGGTTCTAAGGTGGTGGCCATGGCTACTACCCTGCAGCCAACCTGGAAGGGGCAGCAGGGTGGGAAACAGGCAAATGTTAAGGCCAGCAAGAAAAAAGGGACGAAAGTGCAAAGGGGGACCACTCCTCTGTTTCTCTGTGGACGCTGTGGAAGGCCAAATCACATGGCCAATGTTTGTAAGGCAACGATTCATGTGTATGGCCAGCCTCTATTGGGCTTGAGAAACAGGCAGCGAAGCCTGAAGGGGAAGCATGCTCAGACACGAGTGTCTTCCCAATCCCCAGAGCCAATGGAAGTCTGCTGGGCAAATTCAGTTCCCACACCCACCTGCCCCTGTTACTGACCCTGAAGGGGATCAGAATTGCTCAATTTGTGTTTTTTGAGTCTTCTGTTTACAGGACAAAGAGCCGGTGGCAAAAAGGCAGATGCTCTGCAGTTACTGGGCTGCCTCAAGTTCACTGGACTGTTTTTCTGGTCAGAGACTGTCCTGAAACGATTTCTGTCCTGTCTGTCCTTGGAGTGGACATTGCAGGTCGCTCCTTTGCTGCTTGGCAACCTGCAAATGGATTCTCCTTCGAGACAAACTTGTCGCCCTTCGTGATTTGGTTCGGGAGCTGTTGGACCAGGATCATCTGGAACCTTCAACCAGTCCCTGGAATGCTCCTGTTTTCTGCATCACAGAGAACTCTGGGAAATGGAGGTTGTTATAAGACCTCCGACAAGTATCCTCATTGTGAATCTGAAAGATTATTTTCCTGTGATTCATTTGCATCCTACAGGTACCATGGCCGATGGAATGTTGAATGGTCCGATTCCTTGCACATTTTGGACTGGGTCATTCTGCCCCATCAGCCGCAAAAGACGGCAAAAATACTTTGTTTGAGCTCATTGCTCGATTGATAATTAAATGCAGGCAACAGTGCTTGCAGTGATGGGTGCGGAATTCATACTCTCGGTATTACGGGAGAAATTTGATTGGAGCGTTGCAAGCAGTGTTTCTCTGCAAAGTGCTCTGGAAAATTTTTAGGGCAGATCGCTTGTCATCTGCCCAGCCATGAGCTCTTGCAAGTGGCAAAATTCTTTAAAAATACCCAGAGCCAGTGCAAGGACCCACTGTCTTTACAGACGGTTTGGGAAGGAGAAGACGGGCCATTGTTCCTTGGAAGGATGGTTTTGAGGGGCAAGTTTTGGAAGTCATGAGGATGGGGCAGCCCAATTGGTTGAATTAAGGGCTGCTGTCATGGCATTTCCAAAGTTTTCCCAGGAACCTTTCAATTTAGTCACGGATTCCGTTTCTGTGGCCGACATGGCACAAAGGTTGGGTCATTCAATTTTGAAGGGAGTCAGCAATGTTGCTTTGTTTCATTTGATGAAGAACTTGTGTTGTGCCACAGAGGCCCGGTTCTTCAAAAACAAAAACGGGGAACACAGGGTGAAACCCTGCACATCCAATTGGCAAAGCATTGCATGCCATCAAGCACCTTACTGTTGCTGCAGAATTTTATTAACCCCATCAGATTGAAAACAGGAAACCGTGACCAAAATGAAGGTCAACAGAAATTGAACAATGTTCATTTCTTTTTTTGTTTTCTTTTTAATTAATGGAAAAAGGGTGAGATGTTGCCCTCAGTTTTCCATTGCTTGCAAGTGTATGAACTCAAGCAGTGCTGTTCTCACGCAGCTTCAAGAAAACAATGTATATTTTTAGCATTTATCTATTGTTTACATTTTTATCCTCTGGGAGGAGAAATGTGATGGACGGTGATGTTCACCATCCAGGTCGAAGAGGTGGCAACCTGTGTAGCTAATCTCTTGACCTCTGTAAAAACGTATATAAATAATGCAGTCAGATAATTAAAGGAAGAGAAGCTTTCCCTTGACCTGCTGCATCTGCCTCGTTCCTTCTGGTGCCTGCAACTGCCAGATTTGACAGCATTTCTGGTTGAAAGATGGGATGCAAAACTGCAAAAGGGCAAACTCTGGGATGCCCAAATGACTCAGTGGTGCAAACAGAAGGGAGAATAACATAAAACACCTTAAAAACTTGACATGAAGTGGTAAAACCACAAGATCCTTAATGGTCTCACCTGCCAAAACTGTCCTCCATCTGCAGGTTGAACTGAGTAGGGTTGGGAATTAAAGCTCTGCTGGGCCCTTCTCCCCATTTCAGTTTAAGGCTCTGGTAGCTGAAGACCACACATTCCAGGTGGGGAGGGTCAGGAGGTAGTGGTTTGGTTTTGGCTTTCATGGAATGACTGAAAGGACCGACTCCAAAGCTGTTGATGGCCTGTACCCTGATCCTGGGAATGGGAAAGAGCAGCCACATGGTCAGGAAAAGTGCTGGGTAACAAAGCAACAGTTAAAAGGTGTACAGAGTACAACTCCAAACAGTAAAGCAATTAAGATGCAGTTAGAAATTTAATCTGAACCCAGCTTTAACCAAGACTGAGGTCACAGGAACCCCTGCTCTGCTCTTACCTGTCCATCCATCTTCTTCTGGCCACACACCTGAGCATCCCAATAAAAAATTCTAAACCCAGAAACCTTAAAGTCTTGGCTTTGAGACAATGTGAACCTTAACACCAACCACAATCTCACTCCTGCCAACATCATGGTTGGAGTCTGGATATGACAATTTTAGGAGTGTTTTTTTTGGAGTTGCAGGGTGAATTAGGCAAATAGTCTGTAAGCTGTGTGAAAAAATGCTCAAAAATTTAAAGCACTACCCTCAAAGGACTTTTAAATCCTACAAATGTGATTTCAGAATAATTCTTACCTGTACAGGGTGTCAGGAAGCAGATTCTCAAGGACATGGGTTGTGATTCTCCCCACAGTGACCAGCTGCTTCTCCCCATACTCAATGTTGTACCCTGTGATCTCTGCCCCGTGACTGCAGGGCTCTTCCCACTGGATTGCAAGGCACGTGGAGAAAGGAGGGGAAATTTCCATCTGATCCTCTTCAAGTAAGTGGAGCACGGCCACAGCTGCGGGTACTGATGGGGGTGTGGTCACCACGCCCGTGTCTCCAAACAGCCCCACCCCAGCCACGTTCACAGCCTGAAAAACACCACACAGGAGTTACCAAATCCCTGTTTTCCAACCAGGCAGTCACAGCTCTCACAGCCTTCCTTCCAAGTGTTCTTAAAAGCAACATGGAAGACAGTGGAAAATCTCCTGAATAATTTGTCAACAGGGCAAAGCATCTGGTATTTCACAGCACACTGGATTTAAACTCTTCCAGATTCAGGGAATGAGGAGGGACTGGGGGACAAGGGAAGTGTTTTTCCCAATTACCTTCTTTATTGCATGAGCAGGTGACAGCACATGACTTTATTCCTCTCTAGCTGGAGTTTGTCTCCAAACTGCAAGTGCCCAGTGGCACCAAAAGGCTTTTCCTACCTGGACTCTGCAGTAATAGGTGGTTGCAGGTGTGAGACCCTTGACCTCATAGCTCTGGCAGGGGCCAGTGTAGATGATGTGCATGGACCCCTCCACCTGGCCCCAATCCAGCCTGTACTCAGTGATTTCTGCTCCGTTGCTCGCTGGGCTCTGCAGGGTGAGGGAGAAATTCTGCTCAACTCTTGCTGAGCACACCCCCAGCACCCAGGGGGGGAGCTCTGTTACACTGAGACACTGGGTGAGAGTCACAGAAAAGGTTGGAAAACACCACCAAGATCATCAAATCCAACCTTTGGAAGCACTGAGGTTGAAACATGAGGTCTGTTCCAAGGGATTTCAAGTTAAAAGGTGACATATGGCTGTAACACCACCACAGTTCACACAAGAATTTTGACTGACCCACAATCTCTTACCACTTAAAAGAATTAATTCACTATATATTAATTACCACACCATGAGGAGGATTAAATGACACCCAATTTGTCCGGTTAAGACTGCAATTAATAAGTCCCAAAGGTTACAAACCCAACACAGACATCTATAAAGAAATGGGCTTAAAATATTCCACCTCTACACATACTATTTCTCTCATTTCTGTGTATCATAAATGTGTCACTACAATTCTAAAAGCCAAACACTAATTTGGGTGGTACTGGAAGCCATCAACACCTACCTCCCATGAAACCACAGCACAAGTTGCACTTTTGCAGGTTATCAGGGGTTTGCAGCACTGCTCAGGGGGCCCTGGAGCAGTGCAAAGCTCTGCCTTCTCAGAGTGGGGGCCAAACTGCAGGAAAACAACACTGCATGAACACAGCAACAGCACCAGGGCAAGAACTGATGTGCAAGTGAAGCAAACAAACAATTTTTAACTTGACAGGGAAGTAAACAGCAGAGTTCAGGGCTGTTTCAGATTCCTTGCAGGTACTTGAAGCTTGCCCCGCTCCCACAGGATATCTGAGCTCCTCCCACTGCCAGGGTTTTGTAACTCCTCCCTCCCCCAGCCAGGATCTGCCTTCCAGCAGCAGCTGGGGACTGTTTCACAAAGACTTTTATGCCACCAACGTTTATCCCACATTTCTCCCAACCTGGCATGGCTGGCATACACCCCTCTCCACACGATGCTGCTCCCACCACATCTGCAGAGCCTGAGCTCAGGGGTAACACATCCAACATTTCTGAAGGCACAAACATCAAGAGGTTCACACAACACAGGCTACAAAACCCCCTCAGCACCATCACTTCTGTCCCTTGTGTGAAGTCAGGGAGATGTGGTGAGTGCAGTGGTTACCCCGACTCTGTTCCCTGCCTGGAGCCAGAAGCAGTAGGTTCTCCCTGGGAGCAGGTTGGTCACTCCAAACTCAGCTGCTGGGCCCTGATAAACCACCCTGCGCTCATCCTGCTCCGAGCTGGCCATCTCCAGGAGATACTCTGTGATCTCAGAGCCTCCATCCACAGCTGGGGGGCCTGGCAAACAAAAAGAGATTGGATTTTCCTATTAATTTCTAAATTCCCTAAGTTAGGGCAGGCTCTTGTCATGTATCTGAGCAGAACCACTTATGAAGCTTGCTTTTTTCTCCCAGGTACTGATAATTAGTTTAAGATGGCCTTCATCAGGGTTTTTTCATGTATTTTCCCTGTTTTCTTCACAAAACAGTGTATCTTCATTAATTTTTGCTTATCTCCTTTACTGAGATAACAGTAAGAAAACAAGAGTTGATTTTTAAATTGCCAAGCAGGTGTCAGTCATGGACAGACAGGAAGCTTTCTCACTGGAAAATATTTATGTCTGCTTAAGTCTCACTGTATCACCCTACCAGAGGTGGACAGAAGCTTTGGTCTTCTTTAAAAAAATTCCACAAAACAAAACAAAAACCCCACCCAAAACCCAAAAAACAACTAAGGCCACAGACAGCATCTCTATAATTTTTACTTTTTTTTCTCTGAAGATTTTTGATTCGGATGATTGAAATCAGAGCAGTGTTTTACTCCAACTCTAGTGCTTACCCCATTGCAAAGTGATTTCCTTGGGCTTGGCTTTGCCCACCAGGGCCGGAGCAGGACAGGGCCCAGGGGGAATGGCCACCGTCGTGACAGTTGTGACATCAGAGGCCTGCCAGGGATACAGGACATTGCAGAGCACAGACATAAAGCATTTGGCTAAAACATGAACAGAAATGGTTTCCAGAAACACCTTTCCCCTCCTGCTGCTCACCTGGCTCTCCCCGCCTTTACTGGCACAGGACACCCGGAGTCTGTAGGAGGTGCCAGGCCTGAGGTGGTCACAGACGTGTTCCCGCTGGGCTCCGCTGTAAATGGGCTCCCACCTCCCTCCTGAGGGAAGGAAAAGCACTTTACCCTTTCAAACCTTTCTAAAATCCCACCTGAAAATTCTCTCACACAATTATTAAGGCAAACCAGAGAATCAATTTGAAATTATTAATTATACAGAGATGTACAACACAACACACACATGTGAAATCAGAAGTGACTGTTGGAGTAAAGCATCATTTAAGTTGGAAAACATCTCCAAAATCCAAGTCTAAACCATGTCCCACATCTAAATGTGAATTAAATACCTCCAGGGATGGAGACTGAGTACTGTATTAGTACCCAAAGGTGATTCCTTACCAACTGTCTCAGAGATTTCCAAAAAGTATTTAGAAATGTCTGATCCTCCATTATCCTTGGGGGGTTCTGAAAGAAATCAACACCTTAAGTTACAGAGGATTTAATATCAAGGCATTATTTAGTTATCAGCTTTTCCAGTGAGCATATTCATATTCATTCAAACAGAAAAGTCAACCAGCAAGAGAAACCAGTGTATTTAATTATTTACAATACATTTTTCAGAGCAATTTTCCTCCAATTATTAATCATGATTATGCCAGGAAGAGTAACTGGGAAAACACTCCCAATTTCAGGTATCAGCTCTTATTTTTTAAGTGAACATAAGAATTATTTAAACATCACAGTAAACCCAGAGGGTATCATCACAGCAGTCACTGCTTCTCAAAAATGAATGAACAATACTACTGTGGTACCATAGCCCCAAAATAAACCATTTTTGGGTAATGTTGAGTATTTCTCCTGCAATAACAATACCTGCAGATAAATAATCAGCCTGAGTTCCCTCTCATTTAATCAGAGAGAAGCTGTCCACACCCCAGCAGCACTGGAACACCCCAAGGCACCTACCCCACGTGACTCTCACACTGTGGGGATGGATCTTGCCCTTTACAACAGGTTTGCTTGGAGCTCCAGGTCTGTCAGGTTTGGTGCGGTGTTCCACCACCTCACTGGGGCTGCTTTTTCCTTCACTGTTGTAGGCAAAGAGCTGTTGGAGGAGGGAACAGAATAGAGAATAAATGGTTTATTCAATGACAGTAATATACGTTGATAATACATGAGGATAAACATGCTGATGATTAAAAAAATCTTCTATTAAAAACCCAACCAAAATAAAGACAACCATTTATACCAAAATTAGCTGGTGCAAAAAATCTCATTTGTATTATTACTTCACCAAAACCTGCTCTGACAACAGGTGGATTCCTGCTGTCTCCATACAAAGTTGAAAAATTTGCTGGAAAATGCCAAAGCCCAGGAAAGCACATGAAATTAGGAACAAACTATGGGACAAACCCTGAATTTATAGGATGTACTCCTCCTCAGGTTTCTTAAAGAGCATGAGAGCTCATCTCCATTGTACTGGGGCTGGAATCCATAGCCCTGGCAAGGAGGGAAAATAAAGATGAACAAAGTCACTGATTTTTAAGGTAAAACAAAACCCAGAGTGGATAAATCACTTTTTTTTTATCTTGAACTTCACTTCTGTGCCATGAATTGCACACAATACTTTATCTCTGCCATGAATTCCATGTAATATTTTATCTCTATCATGAATTCCATGCAGTAGTTTATCTCTGCCATGGATTCCTTGCAATACTTCAACTCTTATCATGAATTCCACGCAATGCTTTCTCTCTCTGCCATGAATTCCATGCAATACTTGCTGACCATTTCTCGGAAGGTAAAAAAATGTTCATTTTATTTCAGCACTATGAAGAAAGTTTCCACACAAAGCCCAGCACTTACAGAACCTTCTTCCTCCATGTCCAGGCTGTAGGTGAGGGAGTCATCCAAGGCCCCTCCTGCAGGAGGGCTCCATCCCAGAGCCATCCAGGTCACTCCTGCTTCTAGCATCACAGGCGGTGCTGGAGCCGGTGGCACCACCCCAGCCGTGTCGAATGTCACCGTCTCACTGAACCCACTGGGGAGGAGATTTTGAACAAGGGTGAGCAGAAGCTGATGGAATCCAGGAGGAAATCCATCATTTGGTATCCCTGGGCTCCTGGTTACCTCATTCCAATGTCGTTTTTAGCAGCCAGTCTCAGGGAGTATCTTGTGGAGGGAGCAAGTTTGGTGAGCTTATACTGCTTCAGGTGCCCGTAGTAACATTCCTTGAAGGGACCATTCTTCCCCTAGGAAACAGAGAGATCCAGAGTCACTCCCTGATCCCTGCCAAGGTCACCCTCTTCACTCTACACCTTCCTAAATCCCAGAATCTCAGACTGGTTTGGGTTGGGAGAGACCTTAAAGCTC
The DNA here is from genome assembly GCA_024734555.1 of Trochalopteron elliotii. Classification (NCBI taxonomy): domain Eukaryota; kingdom Metazoa; phylum Chordata; class Aves; order Passeriformes; family Leiothrichidae; genus Trochalopteron; species Trochalopteron elliotii. The sequence continues at coordinate 48,451 of JANPWX010017284.1, forward strand.
ATCTCGTTCCATAGGCAGGGACACCTTCCATGATAAATGTCATTTCACTCATTTAACAGTAATTAAAAAAGAAATTACTGAGCCTCAAGAATGCAAAATTTAATGTATCATGGTCATCCTGAGTCTGCTGATGGTCACCCTGAGCAGTCTTGATAATAAACCACATTAGAACTGAGATATCTGATTACTTTTGGTACTGTGGATTTGACAGAATGGTGATAAACCATTGAGCTGAAAACAAAACACATTATGGAAGTTTTTTATCCCTTTGCATTACATCTCAGCAAGATGCTCAAGAGCTGAGGGAGATTTGTGACACAACCCAAAGATGCCAAATGCTCATGCATTTAAAGAGAACACAGGAATTACTGATGCTCTGGATGACAAACGAGGCAGTTTTACACTGTTTACTCCCACTGATCATTTGTCCCTTTAAAATTGTCAGGACAGTTGCACCAAAATAGCTGCTGTACCTAAGCAAAGGATATTTTTAAGTGTAATTGCTCTACAGATGTCGTTATGATTTTTTTTTGTACTAGAAAAGCTCTTACCTCATCCCATTCTAAAAGAAAATTAGTTATTTTGGAACCGTTGTCATTTGAGGACTGAAAATAAAGAAATGGTGAAAAAAGAGTAAAAATCAAGTGGTTGTAAATGTATTTTATAAATATTTTTACGCATTGAATATTATAAACTCCAACTGCCTTTTAATACAAGGCTGCTGTGCTACTTCTTTTAGTTCTGATAGTTTAGAATATGAATTTATAAATAGTTTTATTTTATAAATGAAGCAAATTATATTCTTAGAGCTCTTTTCCTTGTGCCATGCACTGTGTGCTCACCATCTGCCTGTGCAATCTAAGGGGTCACACAAGCAACATCTGACGCATGAAATAAGAACTTCATTTTCTAAGCAAAGATTCTACAAATAATTTCACTGAAGTCATTTAGCTGGAACCATTTTCCAGCATAATCATAAGAAAAACATGAAAACCCAAGCAAACACAGCTACCAATAAGTCTTCACAGATAGTGGTTATATTCAAAAGTCAGATTATAAATGAGAATCTTTAAAACCATCCAAAGAAATTTAGTCTGAATGGGTCAGAATAACTAAAAGAACATTAAGTCAAATCTATTTATGATCCAGGACCTCAAGCAAAGATATAAATAAATAAAAATCCATTTTTTCCTCTCTGCCAATTCAGAAGAGAAGAGCCCTGCTACCAACTCTGCCACACCAAAGCTGCAGGCAAGAAACTCAGCAAACAGTGAAAAAAAGAGAAAGGAAATTATTTTTTCATTATCAATCTTCACTGAGCAACTTAAAAGGGAACACCTACAGCACACATTGAATTCTTGACAAAGCTAATTTAAATACACTGCACAGGAATCCAGCAGTGCTCTGTTCCCCTTCACTCAGCCCCAGGTTTGGTTCTTACCTTCCACTGCAAGCTCAGGCTGGTTTTGGTTCTGTTAATCAGTTTTGGGGCAGCTGGACAGTCTGGCTCACAGCTCTCTGTCGTGAAGTTCACCAGTTCTGAAATGGTTTCTTTGATGGAACTGTTGGTTGCTGAAACTCTAAACAAAGGGTAATTAATGATGTGGCTGTTGCAGTGGCGCCTGGAAATTTAAGGGAAGAGCTGTCAACTTCAGGAATTTAATCCCAAGCAGTGGCTACAGGGTGGGGGTCACACAGGTTCACCTGCTGACCCCAAACCCCCATTTCTCACTCTTCATTTACTCTGCCATTACTCTCTGTCACAGTGGAGATATTTTAGTGCTGAAATACCTGTGGGATAGGAGATGAAAACTATGGCAGGTGTTCCCAAATGGTAACAGGATACCTGACTGGAAATGAGCCTTTTGCTAAAAACACCTTAAAAATCAAATACAGCCAACACTTGTGCAGAAGTATGGGCACTAAACAGGCTAAATCATAAAATCACAATTTTCATAGGAATTGTTTCATGTTTTCAGCAGTCCTGCCTCTTTTTGTGGAAAACACAACCCACTGTGCAGGTGGAGCTGTGCCCAGCATTTCCCACACTCAGAACTCTTCCACAGCTTCAGAGGAGTTTGCTCCAGGGAATCTTTAAACTCATCTGCTCCTGTGCCCCAGCACTGAGTGTGGCTCTTCAAAGTGTTCCCTTGGTTTGTTTCACCATCTGCTCTCTCCCTGGCCAGCCCAACACCTCCAGTCAGGATCATTTACTCCTGAACATCCCATCCCACTTCCCATTACAGCCCATTCCCACTTCCCTGCTTGCACTGCTGCAGGTCAGACAAGCATCTCTGGAAATCAAGCTGACAAGTCAGACTTTCAGATCCAATTTCAAGGCTAAATTATTTCATTTACCACTGACTTCAGCCCACAACAATCTACAGTGTTGTTCTAAAAAAATACCAGCAGAGAATAATTTAAAGTTTGTAACTGAGAAATCTGAGGAGACAGAGAAGGTGGTAGGGAAGGAAATGAGGTGGTATTTTAATGAAGTTAGAAGATAAATGGGAATTTAGATAGCAAACCCAGTGTCCACAGCACGGTGTTTTTTCAGAGTATTCCTTAACTGTTTGTATCACCCCTTTTCCATGAAGCCACAATAACCCTGGAATTCCCACATCCCCCAAAGCATTATTTCCTTTCCAGCAGCATACCTGGCATGATAATCAGTGGCTGGTCTGAGATCAGGAAGTATAATTGTTAATTCTTCCCCACTGTGAAAAGGCAAAAACAAACAGAAAGCAGAGTTACAGCTCTTCCTTAAACCTCAAGAGCTCAAAGCTCATTGAAAAGCAAAACCACGTAGTGCACATTTAAGTTTCCTACTGTCCATGTAACTCTTTAGTGACATTACTTAAAATTTATTTCATGTGAAGTAGGAAGGTCTGCAAGTCAACAAACAGCTCCTGATAGAGAGATTGCTGATTGGTTAATGGTTTAAACATTGTGCTTAAAGGAAGAAACTAAACTTACACATAGACAGATTTAAATTTTCCATTTTTACCACTGTTGGATATTGCTACTTCAAATGTAAATGCTGCTGGACTATGACTATGGCTCTCTCCATTCTGTGAACTAACTGGGAGATTCCAGGACAGAACGGCTGATCTTGCTTGTATATCAGAAACCTATTAAAAGCATAAATAGTGCAAGTAAGTTTGCTTTCTGCAAGAAAAGGTTAATTAGTCAATAACATGGCATCTCTAATTGGCCTAGGAAGCTCCTCACTGGAGGAATATTTTCCCTTTGGAGTGGGAATATAGAGGCATTCTTTGGATTGCAATGATTTCCTCTTTTCATTTCTAAAGGCTTTCCCTTCCAACACCAAATCAACACCACACTGGGGCAGGAAGAGAAAATTCCTGCACCGTTTCGATCACTCCTTTGGAGCAAATGCTCAGCTGGGGAGTCTTGGGCGGGACCCCAGATCAGATTTAGGCACAGACACCTCATTTTCTGACAGCTCCCTCACACAATATTCAACCACTGATCCTAAGGACAGCACAGGCTCTGTTTGTAAAACTCAAAATTTCTTGTCTGATTTTTTTTGCTGCTCAATTCCACCACTTCAAATTCTCTCTGCCCAAGACAACACAGCTCTGTGGTAGCACAAAGTACAGACATCAGAAGCAGCAGGGAAAAAGTACTAAAGGACCAAAAAACCCCTCAAAAACTGGTGCAAAGGAACACAACCCCTGTTTGCTGTGTGGATAATGCAGAGAAGAGCTCAATAAACTTTCTCAAGATCAAACACAGATTTTAATTACCATCACCAGACTCCACCTTCCTGAATAAGTCTCTACTCAAATATTTGCTCCAGTTTCTCAATATAATATCAAAAGAGGATCTATTTGTGTGAATTTTATCCTCAACACTCCTAAATCCTCTCTGCTGAGCAAAGGATGGTTCCAAGAGTGGACAAACTTCCAAGAGTTTAGCAGGGCCCTGGTTTGCAAGGTAAAGCCCTCACATACACTGGAAAACTGCAACAGTGGAATATTCTGGGATTACAGGCTGGCAAACTGAGAAATAGTGCATTTCTAGTGTGGTTGCCCTTTCACAGCTATAAACTCTGACAACTAAACTGTATTTATCTTCTCTATTAAAATAAACCATTAAGAACAAAGAAAAAGGGATTGATAAAACACAAATTATTTTATAGGAAGCACAGGCCCAGAAAATAATGGGATTTTAAGGCTAATACTTACGACTGGCTTGCCAATGCTCAAGTGAGCATCACATTTCCTGGATTCTGTGTCAGATTCTGCAATTTAAACACAAACCAGATTATCCCAAAGCCTGAGAGCAACCCAGGCTGTTACCAAAAGGCCACCACGAGATGGAGTTTGCCTCATTAGGACTTGAACAATGGTACTTATTGAGCAAAGTTCATTTCCCCTGTTTGTTTTGGCTGCGTGAGGGGCAGAAACACCAACTATCCAAAACCAACAGTGGTACAAAAACCATTTTAGTACATCCTGCACAAAGGGGATCTTTTCCTAATGGAGCAGAAATGGGTTAATGGGTTTTCTTTGACAACACAAAAACATTCCTCCAAAAATGAGAGGTGTTAAAAAAAATTACAATAAGATCTTATCTCTGCCTTATGTGTTTTCCTGCAATTTCTATGGCAAAACATTCCCAGTTTGGAAGAAGCCTAACACTGTCTCAAAGCAAAGCCAATGACACTGCACAAGGTTTTTAGTAGCCATGAGGTATTAAAAAGCTGAAATTACAACTAATTAAACAGTAGCCTCTACAACTGCTCAAATTTTCGTATTTCTTGAAGGTTTAAGTGACTCCCTTTGGTTAACCAAAAAGTACCGCAAACAGTGACACCAGAAGTTCTAGAAGTACCTATGGGTCACCCTTACTGGGAATATTGATCAGTCCTGGGTCAGAAATGGCAAGGAAGTATAAAGGTTTAAGATTAAATCTTCCTGAAGACCTTATTTGATAATTATCAAATGAAAACACTTGATATTCCAATGATTCCTAGAGAAAAAATAAAATCTAACCATAATGGATTTCAGGCTTCCTCTAATCCCGAACAGCCAAACAAATTTATAAATTCAGCTTTTTCAGAACCTGTTTTGCAATGAATTTATAGAAAATAAGAAAATAACTGAGATTTCCCATCCATGCCACCTACCTCCCATCTCTGCCTCTGTACTGCCCTTTGTTTTTCCTATCTGCTTCTGCTTTAGTGCTCCAACTGCCCCTTGCTGGCCCTTTCCATTCCCATTGGGAATTGTGGTACTGGAAGAATTAAGGACTTTATGTGGTGAGGAGGGAGGGCTGTTCAGTTTATTGTTGGTGTGACCACTGGCTTGTCTGTCCTTTAGCCTCTTCTTGAGGTGTTCCTGCATTTTAAGACTCCTCTCGTCCCTCTGGATGAAGTTTGTCCTTCCATGGGAACGAGGTTCTGCAAAGAAGGGAGAAATAACTTCATTATTCTGAATTATTTATTTGACATCTGAATCTACAAGCTAGAAAAATCACTAAAACCGAGCCCCTGGAACTTCCCTGTGCTTTGTCAGTCTGGAAGTGCAGGGATTTTGGAGTTTGGGGTCTTTTTAAACTGAATTTTTTGGGCCTTTCTCCTGTCAGCTGCTCCAGATCCTGCCTTACAGCTGCCTTTCTTCCCTGCTACAGACACATTTGCAAAAAATTAAGCAAATTTAGGACCCAAACTGAATTTTTCCAACACAGCCCGAATGCTGTTTTACCCTAGAGTGAGTCAAAATACATAATTACCAATTCAAGCTTGAGAGACAATGAATGGTCTTACTAAGTCTAATTTCTGTTTTAAGTCTTGATTATAAAATAAGGATTAGAGCTTGTTTTAATTCAACATAACCCTAGTCCTCCACTGATTTATTGCTTCATTCAGTTTTTAGTGGGTCTGCACTTCACCCTCCACTCTGGATAACGACATTTTTTGGGTTATTTTTGTTCACTTTTCAGTCATATTTGGATTAAAAAGAAAAATACATTTATGTATCAAGTTCATTTTCAATAAATTTCACGCCAAGGCTGTGACAAAACTCAGTGGGCAGAGTTTTAGGGGAAGGAGTTTTAGGAGTCACTGCTGTGGGATTTACAGTGGCAAAAGCAGGGATGCATGGAAAATTCAACACTTCTCAGGTACAAATTTGCATAATTCCTTGAAAAGAGGATTCAAACAGAAAATTCAGAGGATACACAACCACACTTTGCACATGGTGAGTACCTGACCCACAGGGGTGTTCTAAGTTAATACCAGGACCTCTGGGAATGTGTGGGGAGGCAGGGCCAGCTGTCCCTCCCGGGATTTGGGGCATTCCCGGGCTCTCACCTTGCTCCTGGAACACATGTGGTGGACGGTGCTGGTGCATGAACTGAGGTGGGAGCTCTCCTGTGCCGGGCACCGTGGGGAACATGGGGTGAGGAAGGGGTGGGAGCAGGGCGTGGGGGTGGTGCATGTAATGGGGCACATGGGGGGGAGGAGGGGGATGCATGGAAGGATGGAATTCCCCCGAGTGGGGCACCACCACCACTCTCCGAACTCCATTTTCTTCCACCACCTGCTGGGAAACAGGAGAAATCAACTGTGAGTCCAGAGACAATCCTGTAAAATATTGTACATTTAACAAGGAATTTCCCTGCTCCAGGTCACACCCAGCACCTGACAGGCAGGGGTTTGCACACCAGACTGGATTCCAGTGGAAACCAGGCAGGTACTGCTGGGATAAAGTGGAGTTTGAAGCAGTCAGTCACACCAAAGTGCTGAACAATCACAGAATCCCAGGATGGTTTAGGTAGGAAAAGACCTTAAACTTCATCTCATCCCACCCCTGCCATGGGCAGGGACACCTTCCACAGAACAGGTTGCTCCAAGCCCCATCCAGCCTGTCCTGGAACACTTCCAGGGATGGGAGTCCACAACCTGTTCACTTATGAATTATTTCACTCCACTTTGGCAGAATCCAAGAGAATCAGCCCTGGGCTCCTCCAGACACTGGGAACACAAAGTTATCACCTCATCTGACAAGAACAGTCCAGGTAACTCAAGCTCTGATTTAAAGCTGCTTTCCAACTTGTCAATCCCTGTCACAACAACCAAAGGAAAACAACCCAACCCTGCTGGTTTCAGGTGACAGCAAACATAGAACAAATAAATGTGTTTTTCAGGCTGAGCAGCTCAGTGCTGCCAGGGCTTTGCCCACTGTTTGCACTGAGGGATCCATTTCACAGGGATCAGAAATTGTCAGGGGGAATCTTTCCTCAAGGTCTGCAGAGCTGAAGAACAGCAGAAGCCCAAAATGCAGCTGTGTGCAAAAAGAAACTGCCTGGAGAACCCAAGAACTCACAGGTTTCAAACCTACTCAGAACACTCCTGATTTTCAACATTAATACAACACGAATTCTGTTTCCACATTTGGTTTTAATTATTTCCTTTTAAAACACATTAATTTAGAAATAAATCAAACTGGGAACTGGAAGTATCTCTGGTAACAACACACAGGTCTGACCCAAACAACACCCAGGAGTGGAAAATCCATGGCAGTGGAAAAGCAAAGCTGGCAGAGCCCAGAGCCCTGCTCATTTCCCAAACACGTCACTGGAATCAGTGTTTGCATCACCACATTCTGCACACTCTGCTCCAGCAGTGCTGCTTTGCTGGAATTTCAGATCAGGGCTGGTAAATAAAGGGGCACTGAAAATTCGGATAAATTTTAATATTAAAATAGAAAACCTGCAGCCAGTTGGGACTGTTCACATGACCCAGCTTCACCCTGCAAACAGGACTGATGAAAAATAAACATGTGGATCCTGTTCATGGAACTCAAACAGTTAATTCAGAGCTGTCCTTGTTACAAAAAGTATCTTTAACTGCTGGGAGCAGGATTTAAAAAATCCTGGAAATCAGATGTCTTGGGTTATATAACAAAAAAAAATGTTTATTCCATTCCCTCTGTTGAAACCCGACTGGGGAGGTGTTTATTCTTTATCTGTTGTAACTCCAGAAAGGGAGGGGGCGGCTGCCTTTCTGATAGCAAGCCAGCTGTTAAAACCGGGTGGGGCATTGTTTCTTATCTCTTTCCACCCTCCCAGGGCATATCCTCTCTTAATGGGCCATTAAAGCTCTCCAATGACATGACACATTACATCATCCCATTGTGAGATGCTCTACTCAGGGAGGAGGAGCCAAACCATTTCCACCTAGATAAAAAGGAGCCACAAGTGTCACCAGGCACTCCGGTGTTCCCACAGGACTCCCAAAGGAAGACCAGATCCATCTCTGGACCCTTGGCTCCACAGGATCATCTCTGCTTCCAACAGGACCACATCTGCCACTCCAGGAGGGCTTACTTTTGGACTGTTTCCAACACCCTGACCAACAGGGTCTCAGGTTGTATTTCTGACTCTGTCAGGGTTTTTCTAGGATTTCTTGTTTGTTTGCTTATTCTTTTGTATTACAACATTTGTATTTTTAATATCCCTGGTAAAGAACTGCTATACCTATTCCCAAAATCTTTGCCTGACAGCCTTTTAATTGCAAATTTATAATAATTTAGAAAGGGGGAAGGGGGGGGCTTACATTCCATGGGAGACTCCAATCCTCCCTGGCAGATACCTGTCTATCTAAACCAAGTCATCAGATTAGACATTACTCAGTAACAGAGGGCACAAAGCCCACAATAAAGTGAAACACTTGGTAAGTTCAATAGAAAAATTAGCTTTTTTCACAGCTAAAATCACCAATAAATAATAAAAATATTATTTAAATTTCCCCAAAAACTGTAAGAAACAGAGTGATAATTTCTGGGTTCAGTTTTGCCTTGCCTATGGTGGGGCTTTTCTCTGTCCTTTAGCTCAAACCTGTAAAGAAACAAAATAACAATTTCTAAGTTTAGTTTTGCCTTGCCTATGGTAAGGCTTTTCTCTGTCCTTTAGCTCAGACCGATTGTTATGGTAATTAGAAATACCTTCCCTAAATATTTTGTCTGTCAAATGTCAATTATCTGAAACCCCTTCCTTTGTAACTCTCCTTGTTGCCACTCCTGCCATAGCAACCATGGCTCAGGCCATAGCAACGACTGGGGAGAACCTGGCACCGCCCTACATGCAGATGAAAAGACCTCGGGTGTTTGTGTGTGGCAGTCTCAGGGCACCCGAAGAACGAGGCAGACGCAGGCACGCAGCAGGTCAAGGGAAAGCTACTTCTACTACTTTATTTTATAAATCTGACTCCATATATACATTTTTACAAAAGGCCAGAGATTGGCTACACAGGTTGCCACCTCTTGACCTGGATGGTGAACATCACCGTCCATCACATTTCTCCACCCATAGCAGAAAAATGTAAACAATAGATAAATGCTAAAAATACATATTGTTTTTGTGAAGCTGTGTGAGAAACTCCAGTTCAAGAGTATAAACAACAAAAAGGCTTTTGCATCAGGGCGACATTTGTGGGACAAAATTCGAACTTAAAACCCCTAAAAAACGATGAGCCAACACAAACCAAAAACTAAAAATAACTACTCTAAGCCAGCAGAACCATGGAGAGCCTCACACCAATCAGACCTGAGTTCCAGCTTGTCACCATAATTTCAGAAGTATCCCATACACAGGACTCCCCCAAGCTTTCCAACGAATCAGTGGATTTTCCAGGGACTCCTGCAAGAGGAAACCCCCAGCTCAGCCGTGTGGAAGAGCTGAAAGTCTCCTCCTCTGCAGCGTCCATCGGGAGCAGTGGCGGTGTGCGCAGCCCCTCGAGCCCCCAACCTAGAGCTGATCTTAATAAAGGCATTAAAAAGGAGCGAGTCTCCTTGCCCATTTATTTCAAAAACCACATGGCAAGAGAAGGAGAAATAAATGTACCTGAGACATGTAACCAGGAGGCACAAAAATCGGCGGCATGGAACCATTTGGTGACATCATAGGGACATGTGCTGGACCTGGTGAGGACAAGGGGCCACTTTTTAACAACCAAGGCTTTTCCCATCTGGAGACATCTTTTTCCAAAGGTGGGAGCTCACCCTGGAGCCTGAAACATCAGGAATTGCATCCCATTCTCTGTTTGATTACTGGCTTTATCCCAACCACCACGCTTTGGCCAACAGTGTCTTTTTAATTGCACAAAAATCTGTATAAATAATTTTAGCTCTTAATTTGTGACAGCTGAAAGTCTGTAGTAATGAAGGAAAATGCAGGTATTGGGGTAAAGCTGATGTAAGAACTTTAAAAAATAAATTTTAATACATTATTTTTTTATGTTAAGCTCAAGGGAAGTATTCCTGTAGGGGATTTGATGAAAGCAGAATGGACACATTTTATATAATATCGTGTAAAATGGTGACAAATACTCCAAAAATGGAAATACTGATAAATTCAACTTGACTTACAGGAGATATTTTGCCCTGACTTGGATTTTCTGTCACTTAACCAGAAGGTAAAAAGGAATTTGCAGGCACGGAGTGGAGCAATGACTCCCCCACCTCACAGCACAGGGAGGTCCCAGTGCCCATTAAAGTTCTTTAAATTATTGTGGATTAAATGCCATAGAAATCACATGTTAAGATCCTGCGAAGACACTTAGTCAAGGATCACTGCAAACCCATCTTTTGGGAATAAAAATCTGCAGGATGCAGGGAATCCTGGCAGCTTCCCAGTGCTGCCTCATTTGTGGTTGGACACAAACTGAAAAATCTGATTTATTCCAGTGCAGAAAACACATCTGACATCACAGAAAAAACCCAGTGGAATAACCCTAGAACCAAAATATTTGGATTCAGGACTTGAGCTTCCCTTTACCTTGAATGCACTGAATGTGTCCATCTTCAGTTGTAATTGTAAATGTTTCACCTGGGTTTACCTGGACAAGAATCACCTGCAGGAAACAAAACACAAAAGAGGGGTTGGGGGCTTTTTAAATTTTAGAAATTCTCTGGGGGAAAACCCCTTCTCTTTAGAGACAAACAACAACAGAGCTTTGGCAACCTTGGAATAAAAAAGAAAAATGGGTAGAATGATGGGTAGAATGAAAATATTTCTTCCTACTTTGACATAAAATCCTTGTATTTTTTCTCTGGTTACTCCCAGAAGTGCATCACCTGATACACAGGAAAAAAGCTTTTAATTTCAAGTTTCACACTGCTTTTTCTGCTTCTACTGAGGCAATAATGACCTGAGATTCACATTGCATTCCAGGCTTTTCCCACCACCTCTGCCCTGCAGCTCCTGTGAGCCCAGGTGTGTTTTCCCTGTGGAAGGAATCCAAACTCCAGTGACATCCTGCAGGACATGGCCATGTTCTCTTGCACACAAATCCACGTGGAGCTGGGCCAGGATCACTCCTTAGGCAGTGCTGGGATTCCAAAACATCCCCTCATCCTGCCCCAGCCTCAGGGGAATTTTGGCAGCTGCACTTTATTGTAACATCTATAATATTCCACAGCTGATCCTTTAATAAAAGGGGGGTTTGGCCAGGCAAGAACTGCAGGTACACAATTAAAATTCCACCCTGGTGACAGCTGGCACTGATGTAAAAATTGAAATAAAATGTATTTGTTAAAGCAGGTGTGAGAATCAGTATAATTTTCTTCCATTCAATTTTTATAAAATATTTTTGTACTATTCATGGAGTGACATTTGTATCAGGTAGATGGGACCTGAAGAAATCACCTGATCATTTAATTCCTGGTAAAATGAGCTACACATGACATTAATGAATGAATTTTTCTGTGCTGTCACATTTTCAGTGCTGGAGCTCCCTGAACTCCCCAGGCACCAGATTCATTGTTCTCATCACTACAGACTCCAAGGATAAATGATAAATGCTATTTAAACACTAGTTTTGCAGCTTCTGCATATTGGTGAATTAATCTTTGATTTTATTTTTCATAACCTCCCTTGTAGGGGAGAATTGATGCTCCTTGTACAGGAGAATTTTACTTTGGGTGGATGAGTTGTTTCTGGATATAAGTAAGCCATCAAAATCCCTGAAAAGGCTATTTAGGCACTCAGTAATATTTATTATTGGTTCCAAGAGAGGGAAATATGGTAGACAATGCCTTTAAACGTGGCATAAATTGCATTAATAATGAAATTTATGCAGATTTGTCACTTTGGAATGCAAGTAAATGCATGACATCAATGCTAATAATTTTCTTGCGGTAAAGGGAGAGAAGTGGTGTTAATTGTTTAAAGAAAAGTGACAATAATGAACTGGGGATTTGCCAGAGCACAAGAAACAGGAAAAAGATTTGCTGTGGATCCAGGATTCCAGAGGCAGGGATTGACCTCAGGAAAAGGCTCATCTTGGAGGGCAAAACTCAGAGGCAAGAAAGGGATCCTTTGAGAGATTCAGAGCCTCTGAGAGTGGCACATCTTCAGAAGAGGCTTCCATGAACTCCAGTTCTCAGAATCAGCTCAAGAAAACTGAGGGAAGGATCCCAATCGAATGCTGTAATCACAAGGCTGCAGCAGTTGGGAGCCTGGAATTCCAGGAATGCACAGACCATGTCTTAGCAAAGTGACTCACTGGAATTAATGAAGCAAATGTAGTCCCAGCCACCTTCCAACAAGCAAAATTTCCAGGAAGCTGGAGCTATGCTGAGGGGTGGATCTGAGCCAAGTGAGACATGGGGAGTGCTAAGCCCAGGAGCTGCCAACACCTCCAGGTGTCCTGAGCCCCTCTCCAGGGCTGGTGGCACCAGCACAGCCAAAGCTGTTCAGCCACAGCTCTGGTTTTATCCCTTATTCACACACTTTTGGATCCAGAAACCCTTCCAGAAAACTTCCAACTTTTGCTTTAAGTGAAATGGAATTAATGGATTACCTGGAATTGGCCAAACGCACAGGTTTGATTTCTGGAAACAAATCACTCTACAATAATTAAGTATTTGCATTATGTTCCACAGCACTGGCAGAGAAATAATTAAAAATCCTCTGCATTAATAAAGATTCTAAGTCAAGACTCTCTTTAAAAGATTCTATTTAAACTTCAAATCTGCTTTTCAAATGCATCTCCACAATACAATTCTATTATTTTCCTTTTTTTTTTTTTTAATCTCACCTGATTGCAAAATCTCCTCTAGGTCCTAAAAATGTCAGTGACTGTCACCTCCATGTCCCACACACACAGCTCTGTGGACAGGGGCCAATTAAATCTACTTCATCTCTTTTCCTCATGAAACCTGAACCACCTGAGCCACCTCCCAGCTGGGCAGGGCTGAAATTTCACCTTCTACTGCCAGAACTTCAGAAATATCTTGGAGACTTTGCTCATTTTCAGACACACTCATTGTACTTCCACCTACAGGGTCTGAGGCAGAAAGGGAAAAGGACTTTTTCTTTAATAAAGCCCATTTTTCCAAGTATACAACTGAAACAACACAGATTTCTCCTTCTTATCTGCAACAATGACAAATTAAAGATCTCATCTAAACTTTCAGCATTTATGGCCTACCAGACCTCAAAGAATGGGAAGAGCTCCTAGTATTTGTAGAACAAAGCACTCAGCTCTTTCTACCGAACACTAAATTCCCATTTACTGACAATTTACACATACTTGGGCTTCAAAATTGTTCTGCTGCCACTTTTACCTGTATTTCTAATCCTACCATGGATTCTGAAGGGTTGTGTCCAATAAAGCTCTAAAGTTTCAACTAAATACACTCAGGTTTCACCACTGCACTGTAATTATTAATGAAGACACTTAAATCCAGGAAGCCAAGGTCTTTCCTTTCATTTTCCTGTAATAGATTTCCTCTGCAATACCTTGCTAATCTTTATTCATTACTTCACAGGAGTTTCAGAACTTTTATTAACCCCCTAATTTTTCCTTTGATTTTTGGAGTTTGCAGCTCCATTTTAAACCCCTTTTTTCACACCTGTCCACTGGCTGGGAGCGGAATGATTTTTTCCTCTCTCCATTTGCACTTCTGTTCAATTCCTGATGTCAGTGCTCACAATCTCATCCTTCCCCAGATCTGCAGATCAGTGGCAGAGCTGCCTGGTTTTTGTGGAGCCACCATCCCAGTTGTTCCCAGTTGCTCCCAGTTCAGGGCTCACTTGCCTGTTGGATGCTGTCCCCGTTGACCATGTGAGGTAGAAGTGGCACTTCATTCAGCAGAGGTGTGGCTTCCAGGGGGGGTGGCTGGTCAGCCATCATTTCTTGAGATCATTCATGGACACCTGCTCACCTCAACCACCTGCTCCAAGAAAAAACAGGGATGAAGTCAGATCTGGCTCTCCCTTCCTTAAAACATTCTGTGTTTGTTTGACGAACTTGGCTTGTGGGGCCCTGACAACTCAGAATATTCCCAGTGCACCCAAACAGTCCAATATTATTCTGTTTTTCACTTTTAACTCCTTTCATGTAAGCAATAAATGTCCTTTTCCCAAAATTCTCCCCTTTAATTACCAGGAATATTCAGCCATGAGTGCTGGCATTGGTACCTCAGTGCAGCAATTACACAGTAGAAGAATTTACATTTATACAGCAATTTATTCCTAAATTTGCACTTCAAATTCCTAAATTGCTTCCACTCCAGACCCCAAGCTTCAGGCTAAATAATGCACATACCACATTTACATCTTAGTGATGACAAAAAAAAACCCAAACCATGCAATTTCTCCCATACAAAATCTGCCAGGGTGAAAACAAAGCTTAAGACAACACAAAATCCCACTTTGTCTCAAAATTTTTGACTGAGACCCACGGGGAAATGTGAATAGAAAACTGCTGCAGAGTTGTGGGCTTCCAGGGAATAATCTGTAGAGCAAGTCAAAACACACATGATACAAATTAATTATAGTAATTAGAGCGAGTCAAGCTGCAAGCTCCCAGTGGTAGGGAATTTTCAGTGTATAGTTAATCCAGCATCCATAAAAAGCACAAGATAACAGAATACAGGAAATACTGACACTTCCTTCTCCTCTCCCATTACCTCCCATAAACCAGAAGGCAAAATGTGGTTAGGAGAGTCCAATTCCTTAAAAAAAAAAAAGCAAACCACAAAACATCTCCCTAAATCCATGCATGAATCAAGTCAGGCTGTTTGAAAGTGTCAAATCCTTCTTCAGTTCTCCACAAGCAGCATGGAAAGGGCAATATTTGGGGAAGAAAAAAGACAAAAACTGATTAATTCTGTACCTGTGGGACTGCATTTCCAGCAGATTAGCAACAGTAGGAGAAATATCATATAATTAATGTAATTTCTTCTGGTTTTAACTGATTTTGTACAGAAAAATCTGTAATAAGCTGAAATTACAAAGATTTTTCCTGTGTTATCAAGACAAGGTAAAAGAGCTGGTGGAATCCACTGATAAAACCCACATTCCTCCTTTGCAAAAGCATCTCAAAATCAGAGATGCAATCACACAGCCACAAAATGCAGCACAATAAACTCCTCAAGACTTCCCAAAACCCAGCTCCTTTCACAAGGAAATTATTTTCTGGGGCTGCTCCAGTAACAATTTTAAGAAGTCAAACATCACTGCAAGGTGCAAGGGCTGGATAGGACCTCAAAGACCAAATTTGCATCAGGTTTGGCCTAAATACACTTAATAAATACACTAAACTGCCTTAGCATGGTATTTATTTCCTGAATAAAATAATCTCCTTTTTGTCAGGTTTGGAATTGCCTCTGCCAAGGATGCAAATTTAAACTATTCCACTTAAAAACCCCTGCCTGGAACAGTAAAATTCAGGCAAAGGTTTCTTCCTCTACACCTCTCCCATTTTTTGAGGTTGGATCTAAGCCTTAAGAGCCATAACAGGAATTCACTGTACACAGGCAAAATGAAAATTCTTTATTTTATATATGCATCAAAGAAAACAGAAATTAGTACTTAAAATAAAGGGGAAACCCTTTTACCAAAAGGCAACTCCATCTGCATTGAAATTTAACTACCCCAAATAAGCAGCTGCAGAAAAACGTGTTCTGAAACAGGGCCCAAAGGCACCTGCAACTTCAAATAAAGGTTCAGAGTTTCTCTGCTCATCCCCCACCTTGGCTGAATTTAATTCTCTCTTTAGGACAAATTGTAGAGAGAGCCCCAACATCCCCGTGGTTTTTAGAACCCTTCATCTCCTGCCTAATGACACAGGGAAGATTTAGTTTACATGGACACCTCCACACACTTTCTGCTTGCTTAGTGCTGTAACTTCATTTCTCCGAGGAAGAATTTAATATTTGGAGTATCAGGAAATAATTGGTTTTAAACTGTTAATGGAAAACTCCAAAAATAGCCAATTTTGTGTCTTAGTAGCAATGGCCATATGGTCAGAGAAAAGAGAAGTATTGACAGGAACAAAACCATCTAAAGAGGTTTTGGGGCAGTTTGACCTGGCTCAGAACATTGATATTTCCCTGTGCAGCTGGGCTGGGGTGGCTGCAAGTGGCAGAACACTGAGGACAAAGAGAGACGTCCTGACAGATTGGAAAAAAACAAGTTATTTTGGGTTTTGAGCACTGCTTCACTCCTTGAAAACACTGATAAGAGCAGCAAAAACACCCTGCCCTCCAAGGGAACAGAGTCAGTGAATGTGGGACTCAACCCCTCCCCACTTCAACAGGTAAAACTTTTCCAGGGAAATAAATCCACAGATTCACCTCCCCAAAGTCTCCATTTCACTCGAGGAAGTAGGTGGTATTTGGGTAAATAAAAAGAGAATTTCTGAAAAGTTATTACATACTCAGCACAATTTCCTGCAAAACAAAACAGAGCTCTATCTTGAAAAGCTATTTCCCAACACCCTCTCACAGCTGGGCTGGAGTGGGAATCCAGTTCTGCTTGGCCCTCCCTGGAGGGCAAGGCTGCTCCCAAAGGAAAGGTGGAAGACAATCAGCACAGGGGCAGAGAGGAGATTCCAGGATCCTGAACCCACCTTCATCCACACTCAGGTATCATGGAATCCCAGCATGGTTTGGGTTGGAAGGGACCTTAAAGCCTATCCAGTGCCATTCCCTGCCATGGCAGGGACACCTTTCACTATCCCAGGTTGCTCCAAGCCCCATCCAACCTGGCCTTGGACACTTCCAGGGATCCAGGGGCAGTCAGTGCCAGGGCCTCCCCACCCTCACAGCCAGGAATTCCTTCCTAATATCCCACCTAACCCTGCCCTCTGGCAGCGGGAAGCCATTCCCCCTTGTCCTGTCCCAAGTCCATCTCCAGCTCTTCTGGAGTCCCTTTAGGCACTGGAAGGGGTTCTGAGCTCTCCCTGGAGCCTCCTCTTCTCCAGGTGAACACCCCCTGCTCTCCCAGCCTGGCCCCAGAGCAGAGGAGCTCCAGCCCTTGGAGCAGCTCTGTGGCCTCCTCTAGACTCTCTCCAGCAGCTCCACATCCTTCCTGTGCTGGGAGCCCAGGGCTGGAGGCAGCTCTGCAGGTGGGGTCTCACCTGAGTGAGGCAGAATTCCCTCCCTTCCTACTGCCCATGCTGGGAACGAGCCCTGGAATCAGGGAGTTCTGGGGGCCAGGGCATGTCCAGCCTCTCTTGCACCAACACTCCCAAGTTTCACATCATCCCTAAAACTCTGTCAGTGATTCCAGGTTTCCTCTAAACCCTTGGATTTACCCCAAACCAAGTCAGCTTGGAGAGGCAAATCCAGCTGGGGGGGGGTGTTCATGGACCCACCCAGAGGGAGAATTACATCAGAGTTGCTTGGTCCCTAAAACCACTTTATTCCAGCAAATCTCAGGAAGAGCAGCTCAAACTGCTTTTGCCGTAGTCTGTTCTTGGCAGTGAGGGATTTATCAACCCCAGGAACTATTCAACTGGTCAGGGAAAAAAAAAAACAAAAACCAAGGAAAAAAGTACAGTTCTGGGAATTCACAGGCTGCACTGACATTAAAGATGAGCTAATACACTAAATCTTAAATTCTAGACTAAAAATAAGCAAGAAAAATCCCATCTGGAAGCATTAAAGACCAGGCAAATTTTGTCATTTATAGAAATAAACTGAAGTTTAGTGACTCATTAAATAGGAATCAATAGCAGAACTTGTAGAGGTGTCTCTACAGCTTTGTCACTCTGTCCTGGAGATTTTTGACTCAGTATGGAATTAAACAAATTAAATTTTAGAAAGGTTACATTTTGCAAGGGCACTTCTGGCCTGATTCATTTTTTTGCAGTGGTTTCTATTACACATCAGCTAAAAGTCATTCCCAAACCTGGGTTGAGCTGAGGGATGAATTCAGCCCACAGAGACACAAAAAAATAAAATAATTTGCATTAATCATCTCAACAAAAAACCTGAAGCTGGAAGAAGTGATGGTGGGTAACACATTTCTAAGTTCAATAGCTTGAGCTTTTGTTTTCAAAGATTATTCAACATCTAAAAAGCCGAAATACAGTAATTTTTCACAATAAAACGTATTTTAAACTAAATAAATCTAATCCATATTGTAAAAATGGGCCCTGAGATGTGTTCTGGACTAATTCAACAATCTCATGCAACATGGTCATGTTCCCATATTCAAAAGAAGGCAACATTTTCCAGGGACACTCTCACCCTACAAAGGCTTCTAAGAAAAACAGAAAACCTCCAGCACTGCCCTTCCAGCAAACAATTCCCGTCCACGGCGGCTGGGCCTGACCTCACTTCCTGCCACAGTGAAAAAAAACGCCGAGCTCTGCAAGGCTCTGGCATCGGCCTCCCCTTCACTCCAGCCCAAATTCCTCCCCAGCACAGCCACTGGAGCCCCGCCAGCTCCCGAGGAGCCGCTCAGCGTTCATTGATTCCGGGCTCAGATTTCCATGGAAAACAGCTCCTCAGTGCCCTGACGGACAGAGCGGAGCGAAGGGAGCTCGTGAGGGCGGTCTGATACGGGATCATCCCGCCTCAAGTCTGGAAAACATCAGGGATTCACACGAAACAGTCAGAAATGCTAAAATTGTCTCAGATGGTTTGGATCCGAAGTGGAATAATGAGTAATTCCAAGGCATGGGGGCAGTTACAGACAAGTGGTTGGAGTTGGGGATCTTAGAGGTCTTTTCCAACCATAATGACCCCATAAATGTTTTGTAAACTCCTGGGAAGAGCTCCCAGCATTCCTGAGTCTCCTTTAGCCATTTCCAACGTGCAGCTCAGGATGAAGCACCACGTCAGCTCTGTCACTTCCACCTGAATGACACAGGAAAAACAACTTCAAAATTGTCACAGCAACATCTGGAAGAAAGGTTCTGGCCAGAAGAATCTTCCTGGATAAACACATCATTCCTGTTTTGTCAAGAGTTTTTGGAGTAGTCACCACTAATTTACAATCTACAATTTACAGATGTGTTTCTCTTTAGGCACTGACAATGAATTTGCCAGTATTTACTGCAGGACATGTAAGAACAAAAAGGTTGTGTATTTCTTAATTTTAATATATATTTATAAAAAATAAAAATTTAATAAACTGAAAAAATAACTTTTTCACTGGAATTGTATCCTCTAGTCACATTATCTATTGTGCAAATGTGTTGTAGTATTATGGATTTAGCAAGTTTCAAAGTTCCTGTTGTCTCACATTAAAGTATTTTCCTATAACATTAAAAATCTTTCTCCAGAAAGATCTCACAGACTAAATGGGAGGAACACTTCAGACAGACATGGATCAGCTTCATTCCACTGTCCAGAGAAGAAACCAAACAGATTTCATAAACAGTGAAAAATAAGCTTATAACCCCAGAGAGAAGCTGTCCCAAAGGCTGGATTTTCATTACAGTAAGTGCTGGATTTAAGATGAGAAAGTTCCTATTCCAAGAAGCTTATTACTTAAATAGAGACTTTATTTTTTAAAAAATACAGCATGCCTGAGTTAGAAAGAAGAATGTGTCCAGGAAGGAGAGCCTAAAATTCAGCAGAGACTCCCTGATTTCTAGGTTCAGTGCCTTATGCAACCTGCCAGCCTGATCCTAAATTTTTATTTATTGCAGGAAGTAAACTACTCTAATATTGCTCTTTACTAAAAGCAGTATTGTATAAACACCTAAAGCTTTACTTACACCTTTTCATACAGGCAGAATTACTAATTAGTGTTATAAATATTATATAATATATAAAAGTATAGCAAATATATTTTCTTTGAGCAGAGGGAAAACCCCATGTTCTTTGATAAAGAACATTATTTGTTACTGCCATGCCTTAAAATCCAGATCTCCTGCAAACTGAAGCTCTGAGTATTTTATATTCCACTGTCAGTTCAATTTTCCATCACTCATCTCCAAAGGCTGTTAAAAAGAACAACCACAGAGCCATCCCCAAGCCATTCCCAACCTCAGGCTAAGGAATAACCTTGTCAAAAAGATTCAACCTTAATTATGACTCCTAAAAAACCCAGATATGCCCCATGCAATTCTAAAGCAGGAAAAATTGGGGAAATAAGACCCAAGCTGCCCTCTCCTACCCAATTTTTTCCAATAAACAGCATTAACAAGGTGTTGAAGGTACCATCCCAATCCTAAAATAGTTTATGCCCCAGGACCACACATGAGACCTGCTGGGTGGACTGGATTTACTTTGAGCAAGATTAAGGCAAAGAGAGATTTAACAGAAGCTCAGTTACAACCTGAGCTCTGGAGGGACCACCCCCGCTCCATAAGTCATCTGTTCCCCACTAAATCCATGTTTTGATTAAAATCCTGGAAATCATTTATAACGGCCCCCAAGGGAATTAGGCCGCAGCGTCTTGTGGGAAGTTTGGCTTCCAGCCAGGAGGGCAACACAGCCTTGAGCCTGAAAGTGTTCCTCATGATTTACTCAAGAAATGGGCTCAAATATTGTGACTATTCAGAGCCTGATCCAGGGGTGGCTTTGACCCAGATGAGGTCTGTGATCCCAGGAAAACAAAAAAACCTCAACAAAATTCCACCCCAGCTCCACAAACACGGGACAAGGCTTCCACACTCTGCTCCAAGTGTTTGCGTTTAGCACTGACCAAATTACAAAAGGATTTTTAATTCAGTATTAATGCTCATCCCTCAGGCCACCACGAGACCTCAATGCTCCTAAAATTCTCCCTGGAGGAGGATTAAGATTGGGATGGAAGCCCTCATTTCCCAGACACCAAAATCCCTAAAAACACCCAGAAACAGCAGATCCAACACACCAAGGCCACGGGAGCTCTGACCTGAGGGATCCTATCAACTTTCACCCTCCCTCACCCCTCTGGATTGGGTTCCTGAGGGAGTGTGCCAGAAAAGTCATCAAACAATTGTCCCCTGCAGCCTCCCACAGCAATTCCCCAGCACTCCAGGATTGTTTTCCAGCCTGAAACTCCATCCCTCAGGATTTCAGGGGACAGGCAAGGCCAGTGCTCACCCTCCAGGCTTACAGACGTTTTTCCAGGGGCTGCACAACTTCCTGCTGCTCTTCCCAAAAGAAACTCCACTGGGAAGAGCTGGGAGCTGGGCAGAAAAGCTCTGTCAGTGCCCAGAGTACATTAATTTGATTTGAGCTGTTATTTAATATTATGCTCACATTAAGGCCATGCCTGCCCTCAGCATTATTCATTTAGGAGGTCTGTAAAGTTGGCAATAACAGTTTCTATAATGCAAACATGACATAACTTTTAGATAAATATTTTCCTTTGTTGTTTTAGTTCTTTTATGGCTTTTCTCTTATTGCCAGAAAAGCAGAGTTGAATCCTGAGCACTTGTGTGCTGCTTCCTAAGTGACCAGTCCCATAAACCAAAATCCAGGAGTTCCTGAAAGGTCCTATTCCTGTCCTAATCCCAGTCCTGCTTCTACAAATGTTCAGAGAACTGAGCACCTCAAAGGACTGAGCCATTAAGGTGCTTCATTCTTATTTCAGCTTAAAAAATAAAGGGATTAAGGAATTTCCTAGCTGCAAAAATGTTGTTACAAAAAAAAAAAAAAAAAAGAGAGAAAAAAGAATTAAATGTAAAACTACCTTTTTTCCACCTGTTAGGAAGGTGACACTTTCTGGAATAAGCCAAGGTGCTCATTTTAATGTCTTAATGCTACACAAAGCAAAAAATTTCAAGCTTAGATGAAAAAGCCTTTATTAAATGCAATTTAACAATGGACTTGTTTTAAATATGATTTTCCAAGTGTAAAACTGTGAGTTTAAAACCACATTATTCTGTTTTTTTTAGGCCTTGAGGCAAACCAGTTTATTTACACATTAATGATATACTATGGAAATTCTATATCCAAATGGTTCTCTAAATCACTTGGAAGCTATGAAAGTAACAGACACCACAGTCCAGGGAAAAGAAATCCCAAAAAACTTCTGCCCAGAGGCACAAGACAGAGCACAAGCCCTTGTGTGTGCCTGCAATTCTCTCTTGGGCCTGAACTGGTCAGCAAAAAGGCAGCTGGAATTCCCACCTGGAAGTACCACAGAGCTGGGCAGATGAAACAAAGAGATTCCAAGTGTGCCAAGGTTTGCCAGCTGGGAACTGCAAGTTCCTACAGGGAGCTGCACCCGCTCCCAAGGCTCTGAAATTCAGGAGAAGGATCTGCATAACTGAGCACAGCTATTCTCCATGGGACAAATTTGTCTTGAAGTGGAAGGTAAAACTGAAGGCATTTTATGATAATTTTTTCCCTGAAAATAAAAAAAGTTCTGCCCATTTACCAGATTCTAGGGGAAAAGTTCTGTTTGAAAGCCTGGAAGCAACCCAAAGGAATGGCTGTTGTATGTGCAGACACATTCCCTCCAACAGGAACACATCATTCCACAGCACCTTGTTCATTCCAGTCCCTCCCTCCAGCCAGGAACACCCAGCTCATGGCAAGGAATAAATATTAAAGTATTTAAAAATACTTTTAAATATACTTTTTAAAGCTTTTTTAAGAATCTCCCAGTAAGGACCAGGAAAAGTGGGGAATTAAAGTGCACCCTGAGCTTGGCTGCTCTGCTTTGTCCTATGCCATGTGTGTCCAAACGTGGATGAAACCTCCTGGGATTGAGCCAGGAAAGCACCAAAACTGAGCCCTTTTTAGTGCCAGAGCTGTGTGATACCTCCATGAATTTGGGGAGCATTATGGGATGGCAGACACACACAGCTGATATGAGACAGAGGTGATCCAAAATCTTTCCCAAATGCTTGCATTCCGCATCCCCACCAATTTATTTACTTTAAACTCAACTCGGAGGGCAATCATGCAGATTATGAAAACCAACAGCAACCAGGCCATTCCCAGGAAAGGCTCCCTACCATGAGACAGCTCAGAGCAGTCAGCTGCTGTCTAATCCAAAAAAGCAGGAGGAAAATCAGGATTTCACAGGTGGAACAAACAGGAGTTTGCTCCCAGGTTTTTGCAGGCTCTAAGGAAGCAAAGGCTGATTTTCCACCAGCTCTGATCTGCAAATCACCAGTGTTGGATGCAACACAAACAGGCCTCTCATTCAACAACCCTCTTAAACCAGGACTTCAAAACCAAGCAGAAAAACCCAGCAAAAGCAAAGGATTTCTTCAAATTGGAGCAGATTAGGCAAACTGAGCAAGGAGGAATTATTTTGATATAGCAGCTGAAGACTTTTCCTTGCAGAACACCACAGGTTGGGGCTGTAACACTTTAGCTGAGCACTGGGTCAAATTAGGCTGGTTAGAACAGGTTATGCTTAAACCCAGGGCTAAAACACACCAATAAATGACTGTAATTACCACAGCTGAGCAGTCTTGTGGCATCAGACCATGTGCATTTTTTTAGTTCATGGAAAATGCAAGGGAAAAATGCAAGTGTGAGATCATCCACATGAGGCTGGAGCAGGAACACTTCCCTCAGTCTGGATGACTGACCAGGACCAGCACAGAACCACTGCCACAGCTCAGCTGATGGCTGGCAACACACTGAAATCATTCAATTCTGTATCTGAGCTTTGAATATTTATTTGCAAATCAACAAACCTGCTGGAAGTTTGGGGATTTTTATGTAACTGCCTAAGTAGAAATTATCAGTTTTGAAGAACCTAAGGATGAAAGTTTATGTAGGTTTTTATTAAGTTTATATTTTAAGAAATCCAGGCATTAAAAAGCAAAATGACAATTTACAATACACCAAAAGGCTGTTTACATAATATCTTCCAAATCTGAATAGTTCCTCTAAATAATTCTCACTCCTCACATTGAAATGGACAAAAATACACACCTGGGTGACCAGATTATAGCTTTTCTTAAGCATAATCTGCTTAAAACCAACATGAACATCTTGCAAGTCCTTCAGGAGCATAAAACTCCTCCCATGCAATCATTAAACTGCCTTCACTCCTGCAAGCGATTGGAGATGACAAACCCAAGTGACACATCAGTGGTCACTAATACCTCACTCAGCAGAACTGAAAGCAATTGATTCCCATGGAAGAGATATTAATGCTGAAGTTATTTAATAAAGGGCATGGAACAGCAGATGAAAAAACTTCATCTGAATTTATAAACCTGGATTTAACGTGGTAAAATGCTATTCCTCCCAAAACACCTGTACAGATCCAGGGAATGCAGCATGATTATCACTTCTTTCTTAATCTCTTGTATGAAATCCATCTGCTGATCGTGTTTTGCTTTCCAACATTCCTCCCCAAGTTTTTGATAGATTCCTTTCTGCTTTTCCAGCAGATCAGTTCCCTGACCTGACCAGTTCCATGATCTCCAACTAAAACCAAAGGATTGAGCAAGACACTACCAGAATGCTGTCACCCATTCCAGCTGTTCTCTACACAGGAAATGCATTTGGCTAAAATCAGAATTTACTTTCTTTATCCAAAGCCAATTATGCAATTCTCTCCAAGAGAAAACTTTCAGCTAAGTGGGTAAAGGGAGAAGAAAGAGTAAGAAATGTGAAAATAGAGAGAAGGCTGCCACCTTACAAAATCAGTAATGTTCCTGTGGAACCTGAAACTCTTCTTACCTCAGGAACTCAATCAGTTCTTCCTTCCCTAATTCATTTTTTCCATTTGATAAGAAGTTGTCCAGAACTTTCTTCCAGAAAAAAAAGTCCTAAGTTTAGAGGTCTGTCAAATACATTCATTTCAAGTTAAAGTGTTACTTAGAGACTTAATGAGAAAATAAACACTTCATAAAATCTGGGAGAATCCTAAATTCTGTATAATTACCGTTGTCACTTTCCTGACTTGGAATTCCTCCTGGTGAGTGTTCCAGTGCCTGCTGCAGAGTGAGCAATGTGTGCTGTCCTCAAGCTTCTTTCTGCAGGCAAAAACCCCCACATTTTCATGTTAGTGCCTTGGCAAACATGAAATCTGAAGAAAAACAAGCTGCAGGGAACACCAGAGATTTATGGAAAGAGCAGGAGCCAGGAGGGGACAGGCAGTGGTAACTCCACTGGGGACTTCTTTGGATATAGCTGGATTTATTTAGTTACCTACTCTATACCTGTTCTACTCCTCTACATGGCAATAAAGACAGAAAAACCAGGTTCCAAACATACCCAAATTTAAATTGTCATGCACACATTTCCCTTCTGATAAGGGACATAAAAAGACATAAATTGTACATAAAGCTGGAAATACAATCCCAGTTTGCTGTTACGGGGCAGCACAGTTTTATTCTAGAAAGTGCTCCACTAAAGATGCTCCAGCAGAAGGAAATGAACATCTCCAGAGTCGTTAAACCACTTCAGATGTTGTATTTAGTAATGTAAAAATCACCACCTTTCTCAAACTGCATCCAGCACAAAAAACACTTCCTAAAATATTTGCACACTGAGTCCTCTTTTGGCCCTCCAAACACAGGAAGTTTTTGCAGGGATTAGTCAATCCCCAATATTGTTTTTCACAGAACTATTAAGGTTGGAAAAGGTCTCCAAGATCATCAATTTCAACCTGTGCCCGACCCCACCTTGTCAGCAGCCCAGAGCACCTCCAGTCCTTCCTTGGACACCTCCAGGGGTGGGGACTCCAAACCTCCCTGGGCAGCCCCTTCCAATGCCTGGCCACCCTTTCCAGAAAGAAATTTCTCCTGAATCTCTAAAGATAAGGTGCAGGCAGGTGCAGTGTGTTCTGCAGTTTTACTGGAACACTCCAAGAAATCTCAGTCCTGGTGGCTCCTCAGGCTGCCTGGAGAAGCTCCCACACAGCAATCCATTGTCATTGTCACCAAAAAGGTGATAATGTCACCTGAAGATGCTTCTGAAGTCACAATCTAACAAATGTTCCTCCTGAGCTACTTTAAATGAGACACTGGAAAAATATTGAATATAAAGCATCAGGCCCCAGAGTGAATCTTGGGCAAAAGGAGGCATTTTCCATATCAATCAAGATCCTGGGAACAAGGGGAGATTTACATTAGGATTGAAAGGGCCAAAGGGCTGGGAGCCAGTGGTCTGTCTGTGCTGGTCAATACACAGAAAGGATTGTGTTAGCACCACTGAAAGAATAAATTATCGCTGCTTTTACAATAAGCTCTTCAAGAATTCAATAAAGAGTTCAGTGTGTTCTCCACACTCAGGAATCCAAAACTTTTCAGTGGTCTAGCTTGCAGCAAAGATAACAGCTGAAAATCAACCATCTTGACCTTGGGAAGCCTCATGACAATGTGCTAAAAACAGGTGAAAAAATGCACAGGTTCCTGCTCCCACATCCCCCAGCCTTGAGCAATCCAGGTTTAAATACTGAGAGTTCAGACCTGATGCTTTCAGATAGACCAAAATTAGAAGTGAGAAATGTAATTTTTTCCCTCAAGCCTCTTGCCTGTTGCAGGACTAATATTGAGGTTTTCTCATTTGCTTTCAGAGATAATTTTAAAATTCTTCTCAAATTCAATGAAATCATGACAGGAAATTAAGAAAATATGGAACTAGGGAAAGAATTCTTACAATATTTCATGCCAGCTCCTGACTGATGAACAATATTATGTCTTCCAGTCATGTATTTCCTTCTAAATCTGACAAGTTTCCCAATTGTGGAAATAGCAAGTCACCAAATAAAAATGCCACTCTTTCAAGCTTAAAAGACAAATTATAATTTGCATGAAATTCACCTAAGGCCAGGCAGAATGGGAGCAGAATACTGGAATTTTTCCTGTCTGCACAATCCATATGAAATACTGTTTTTTGAGGACTCACTAAACCTTTCCTAAAAATAACCATAAAAGATGACAATTGTTGGCAGGGGTGGGACAAGCCCCACAGTTAACAGGATGCCAATGCCAATCTCCAAAAATGACAACCAAAAGGTCATGAAAAGTTATACAGAACATTTATATCCGGATTTGGTGTCAGTGCAACATCAAAGAGAGATGCAGTTTGTGATCAAAGCTTGTGGCAGGAAATGGATTTGTGTAGACAAAGTTATCTTTATTCTCTCTCAAGGTGAATCCACCAGGAGTTACTGTTTTAAACCATTCTAACATCCAATTCCTCAAAACCACTGAAGAAAATGAACGACCAAATCACCACCAAAAATCAGCTGTCCCAAGAGAAGAGCAGGGATGTGGTATTTGTGCACATCCCCAGCCCAAGGAGCTGAAATTATTCCACTGCATTGTCATAGTGCCACTTCATTCCAGCTGGAGCCAAGTTTTCCAAAAACTTGCTGCAACAATCCTGAGCTACAGCTGAGTGAATAACTTGTAAGAGTTTGCTCCAGGAGGTGTGTGAGCCATCAGTCCCAGCCCTGTTTATCCACAGGCTGCTCCATGAAGGATCCCAAACTGAGATCTGGGATCCAGTGAATTAGTTCAGCTCTCTAGAAAATGAGATTTATTTGATCCCAGCTGAGAACAAATGATTCCCAGGCAACAACAGCGCTTGAAAACTTTCCAAGATTTGGAAACAGGAAGGTAAAAAGCGTGAAAAGAGAGGAGAGTGTAATAGGTGGCTGCTTTTCAACACCCATGATCACACACTGACCCCTGAGAAAGTCAACACTTTTCCATTCTACCACCTTATCCTTTTTCACAAATTACATAAACCAAGGGAAGGAATGCGAGTGTGGGAAGCAACTCAGGCTTTGCTTCTTACTCTCCCAGACACTGAACCAAACACAAAGTACTTTCTTCTACACTGGATCTTAACTCCAAGCTCAATTTATTGGCTTAAAATACAGAGAGGATGCTTCCCTGGTTCAAATGCTAATCTGAGGCTCAGGAAATGTAGATTCAATTCCCTGCCTCACCACATACTTCCTGTGCAACCTTGGGCCATAAATATTTCGGTGCCTCAGTTTTTCCATCTGTGACTGAGACAGTATTTCCCTATCAAACAGAGTGTTGTAAAGATAAATACATTAGGAAAACATCAGGAATCACAGGCCACAGCCATACATGGAGCGGGCTGTTGGGGAACTTATCTGTGTGTCAATATTCCCAATCAGGCAGCAGGGAAAGCAAGGAAGGGCTGCCAGCGTGAAAAAATTTAACTAGCATGGGACAGAGAGAAGACAAAGTGTCAGCAGAATGGACGGAAACTGAAACCTCAATTATTAATTACAGAAAATTTCCATCATTCCAACCAAGTTTTGAACAGAAACGAAGCTCAGAAACCAGCTGGGCAAGCTGCTGAAGGGAGCAAATACACCTGCCAGCAATGCATCATTGCCCTGTTTTCAGAGATTATCACACAAAACACCTCAGATTTGAGGTGGCAGAGGGGCTGCTGAGTCTAGGCACAAAGAATCCCTGGAGACTGTCCCCGAAAGGAAGCACCCGCTGCTGAAATCCCCAGCCCTTTGTGAGATGCATAAATAGGAGTGGGCAGAGTGGCCCCAGTGGGGTTCCCACTGCTGCTGCCCCAAGGCGGAGAGGGGGACCCAGGGGGAATGGAGAGGGCAAAAGATGGTCACCAGCCAGGCAGGGGCTGACAGGAGTGACCTCCCTCTGCCCTGAGCCCAGGAGGACGCGGGGGAGGTGTCTGGGACCGGAGCTGCGGAG
>JANPWX010017285.1:0-14340 GCA_024734555.1 Trochalopteron elliotii
ACTGCAATAAAAGATCCAGAGACACTTAAGATAACCTTCAAGAAAAAAACAGGAACCTCTCAAAGACTTTGAAAGCAGGACTGAATTAGAAAAGTTACATAAATAACTGTTGCTGACATTTCCTGTTGTTGTTAAAAGTTAATTTGTACCAAATTTTCTCTAAAAGGTTATAAAAGTGGGTTAACAGAAAATCATTAAAATACTCATCTCTCTCACAGGACATTAACCTAGAGAAAACCCCAAATTTAAAATAAAAGTAGGAGTAAGTATAAGGACTCTTATAAAGGCCAATTAACACCCTTGAGGCGCTGTAGTAAGAAACCAAGAGGCAAGCCTGGGCGGGATCGAAGAAAATGGTTTGTACCGGACTCTTGGGAAAGTTAGTAGTCATGATACTACTAAAATATAGCTGGGCTCCGATTTCCTCCCAGGCTAACAGAGGATTACACAAGCCTCTGTTGATGAGAAGGGGAGACGGAAGCCTTAATAGGTACAATCCAGAGACCCGAATAGAGCGCACACCAGGTACCTGCGCAAGGTGTTATCAACGTTTCTATGATGAAGAGAACCCTCAAGCACTAATTACAGTCCATACTCATGTAAATCCTATGTGTTTTAATAAAAATAAGCTTTCCACATGCCAAGAGGATGGGAAGCAATATTGGATTGCCAAAAATACTGCCCATTACAGGCAACGTCTCTTAGGAGAATGTCCTGTTGAAGAGTGGTTTTGTTTTGAGGAGTTAAGTGATAAAAATGGAGTTGCTGACTTAGTCAAAGAAAAACCTCTAAATCTTAAAAAAGAGAATATAGAAGAGCCCCTTGGAAAAAACCTATTTATAGATTTGGTGGAGAAAATAAGCAAGGAGTTAAATATTACTGATTGCTGGGTTTGTGGTAGCACTCAGATGTCTGACATTTGGCCCTGGGAGGGGATCAGTTTAACCCCTCTAGATATTCTAAGATGGAAACTTATGAAACAGGAGCCCATTGAAGAAGGAGAGAGGCGCATTGAACAATGGAACTTAAGGTCACCCATTGTGGGAGAGGAGTGCATAAAAAGGACAGGTACACGGTACAAGACCTTTGTAGGGAAAATGGCCTGCAAAAGATACTTGGCAGTGAAAGAAATGTCCCCAGAGTGGATACCCAAAGAGCTTGATATATATTGGACCTCCAAAAAGGAGGAGACAGGGTGCATATATCATGAAGGGTATCAGCTACATGAATGCATAAAGAAGGGAATAAACCCCTTCTGGGGAATTCCAGAAATATCTAGATACTGGGAAAACCCAACTGATATCCAAAACAATTCATGGAAAGCTCCCAAACACTTGTTTTGGATCCGTGGAGATAAAGCGTATACTTACCTTCCAGGGGACTGGTTAGGTAGCTGTACAGTTGGAATTATCAAACCAGCTTTCTTTTTGCTCCCTCGAGAATCAGGGAAACACCTTGGTATTCCTCTCTATGACACCCTCAAAAGAAATAGTCGGGAAAAAAGAACCCTAATTGATATGGGTAGTTCCCAGACTTGGAAAAGTAAAATCTGGACTCCTGAAGAAATAGTAAAAACTTATGGACCAGCTACGTGGGCACAGGATGGGTCCTGGGGGTACCGGACTCCAGTTTACATGTTAAATCGAATAATCAGGCTCCAAGCAGTGTTAGAAATTATATCAAACAAAAGTGCATTGGCACTTGACCACATCAGTTACCAATTGGCCCAGACTCGAGCAGTAGTTTATCAAATCAGATTGGCAGTCGATTACTTATTGGCAAATGAAGGTGGCATTTGTGGGAAGTTCAATTCCTCGGAATGCTGCCTCGAAATTGATGATAAGAGTGAAGTCATTTGAAATATTTCGAATAAAAGAAATACAAAAAATTGCATATGTAGGTACCCAAGAATGGACCCCTCTTGCTTCCACTGATTGGTGGGATAACTTTTGGTCATTTCAAGGCGTTTGGTGGAAGGAAGTTGCCTTCATTATAGGGTGTTCCTTAACCAGTCTTCTTCTTCTACCCTGTATAATTCCATGTCTCATCCGATTAGTAACTACAACTGTCCAATCCAGTCTCCAGGCTCGGGATAAACTCAATCCTATGATGAAATTAGAAGTTCAAGACACAGAGCTCAACTCAGCAAAAGAAATGATTAACCAATACCATAATCTAAAAGAAAGTATCTCAGTGTAAAATCAAAGGTTGATGCGGGTAAAACCCGATCCAAAAGATAGAGGGGGGAATTGAGAGAAATAAGCAGCAACCCCACACAGAAAGTGTTAAGAAGTGTTATCAAGTTATATAGGTATTATGAAGTTTTATAAAAATGTTATAAATGAGTTTTTTCTAAACTGTTAAAAGTCCCTATTCTGTACCCCGAAGTTTCCTCCCCTCCCCTTCTCCTTTAGAAACATTGTTACTCGCCTTACCGAGTGACTGCCAGTCAAAGCTCAACTCCGCCTTCGTCTCTGCCTGTGTTGCCGCCTACTTATGGAAATTCCAAAGGACCAATCAAATTCCTCCCATGAGGCAACTTGGTACCCCAACTTGCTCACCGTAACCTAAAAGATACTAAAAAGCACAGGCACCCCTGGAGAGTGAACAAGCCAACTGAGTTCCTGAGGACTCCCGCGTGGGCAAACTCCTGGCTCTGCAGCGGCATTCTGCAGCTCCAACCCAGCACCACCTCCCCAGCGGTGGAAGCAGACACCACCAGCGGTGTAGGGCACCCCTTTGAGCCACCCCTCCAGAGCTGGATAATAAAGACATTAAAAGGAGAAAACTTGGTCTCTTGCCCTATTTCTTACAATTTGGGGACTCGTCTGGGATCAGCCACTCCCGGAAGAGGACCAAGACGGGAGGACAACGCGCAGCTTGGGACTCCTGGACAGCTGGCCACCCCGGACCAGAGGACATCGCTCGCCAGCAACGAGGGACACCCCTGAGGAGAATCGGGTAAGTATAACCCGGTGGCGGGAGTGGAGGTGAGCGAGTGTGTGAGTGGATGAGAGGGGGGCCGGCAGCTCGAACCCCCCCCAAGCGAGTGCGGACTCCTGAGTACCGCGGTTCCGGACTCCCGCGAGGGGGCCGGCTGGGAAAAGGAGGAAGCGGGTGGACAAACGAGTGAGAGAGGCGTCTCCAGGGGCATAGAGGGCCCCCCTCCAGACGTGCGGAGAAATATAGAGTGTGAGTGGCACGTCCAGGAGTGATAGATAGGCTTCCCCACCGAGGACAGGGGTAGGCCGCTCTGGCCCAACTAAGCACGCAGAAAGGCTCGAGGAGTGATAGGCATGCACTACACTGACTGGAGTTACTGCCTAGGGCACACGGGTGCTGGCTGCGGTGGCGGCTGGGGTCCTAAGGGTGGACTGACCAGACCACTTTCGGGGGCTCGTGAGGGCGAACTGGGTGTAATTCACAGGGTGTAGGGAAAGGGTGTGAGGAGTACTGGCTGGTGTTACAACCTAAAGTTCTAGCGGGGACTGGCTGGGGTAATTACCGGGTACAGGGAAGAAAGACCTGCGCTGGCCGTAACCACAATCCGGAAGTGGTTGTCGGGGGCAGGGTGTGAGAGTTAGGGAAGGGTCCCAAGCACAAGGGACCTTAACATAGGGAGAGAGAGTGAGTTGTGCACTATATTCCCAAGTGCTGGCTGTGGTAGTGACCGGAACCCTAAGGGCGGGTCGCACGGACTACTTTCAGGGGCTTGTGGAGTGTAGGGAGTGAGTGAGAGTACTCGCTGGAGTAGTGGCCGGCAGGTGGCTGAGCTACTTTCAGGGTACTGGAGCGCTGGCTGTGGTAGCGGCTGGAACCCTAAGGGCGGGTTGCCCAGGCTACTTTCGGGGGCTCGTGAGTGAGGGTACTGACAGGAGTAGTGGCCGAAACCCTAAGGGTGGGTTGTCGGACTGCTTTCAGGTACTAGAGAGAGTGTGAGTTCGTATTTAAGTTGCCCATCTTTACTTCTCAGTTCGAGTAGGGGCACCTTAAGAATCTAAGTTTAAAGAGAGGGTCAGGAATTTAAATTTGTGTTGCTCTGTCTTAAAATTTCCGTTTGGGTAAGAGCACGTTAAAATCTTTTTAGTTGAGACCCAGTGAGAATGGGAGGGTGTGTGAGTAAACAAAAGTTGCAGGAAGGAGAGGGAGATAAGATGAGAAGTATTCCTCTAGAAAGCCCATTGGGGCAAATGTTGGAAATTTGGAACACCAATCAAAGAACTAAGAACCTAGATCAGGTTCGGATGGTTCGATATTGTGTAGAAGTTTGGCCGACTTTACCTTTACCAGACAGATGGCCTTGGGTTGGAACTAAAGATCAATGGATGAGTAGACAATTATATCAGTATTTATTGACTCAAAAGGATGTAGAGGCTGAGCAAATTCGGTATGCAGTCTGTTGGTTAGACAGCCCACACAAACAAGAAATTACTAAAATTTGTAAGCTTAAGGAAGAGGAACAGACAGATGATAAGAAACTAGTAGAAGAGCATTCAGAGAGTGAAAAAAGATGGGATCCCCTCGACCATTTACCTCCCCCACCATCATATCCCGAAGTTCCCCGACTGTCTGCTAGCCGTCCCTCTGTCCTGTCCGCCAGCCCACTTGCTTTACCTAATAATCCCATCCCCACACCCCTAACCGTAACACCTAAGCCCCCTCTATTACCTCTCCCACCAGCTACCATAACCTCACATTTGTCCCCTTCCGAGGACCAATCGGATTTTCCCCTTTCTAAAACTAACCCCTTCCATCCACCAAATACTCCTATTACCCACCCTGTTAATAATCCAATACCTCCTCTACCATCTACCATTCCCACACCTCCTCCAAACTGGGAACTAGGGTCACCAGCTGCAAGTAATGAGCACACACAGGTTATGGAGTTTTCTGAAGGGCCGTATCAGAACACCAGATCTAGGACTAAACTATTTCCATTAAGAGAGGTCCCTATGGGTGGGGTGGCAGGTGGAATTGGTTTCGTTAACGCCCCATTAACTGCTTCTGAAGTAAGAAGCTTTAAAAAAGAATTGGCTAATTTAGTAGAAAACCCTATAGGGATAGCAAACCAAATTGACCAGTTCCTAGGCCCGAGTACCTACACTTGGACCGAATTAAATTCTATCATGAACATTTTATTTAATCCAGAGGAGGTGAGGCTCATTAGAACAGCTGGTATCTGGATTTGGGAACGAGAAAATAGGACAGGACCCCCAGGGGAACAGAAATTGCCAATAGCAGATCCTGGATGGAATCCCAGTAGGGAAGAGGATAGAAGGAGCATGGGAGAATACAGAAACCTCGTGATTAGAGGAATCAAAGAATCTGTTCCTTGAAGTAATAATACAAAGTTAGCATTTGATGGGTCACAAGAGAAAGATGAATCTCCTGCAGCTTGGTTAGACCGGCTCAGAAAAAATTTCCAGCAGTACTCAAGTGTGGACCCTGACAGCATAGAGGGACAGGGTTTCTTGAAACTCCAGTTTGTAACAAAGTCATGGCCAGACATAAGGCGAAAATTAGAAAGACTGGAAGATTGGCAGGAGAGGAGCATTAATGAGCTCTTAAGAGAAGCACTGAAGGTGTACCTCCGCAGAGAGGAGGAAAAGACTAAATCAAAAACCAGGATGATGGTAGCAGTAGCTCGGGAAAGTGTCAAAGACATGGTGAATGCTCAGAAAGAGGGGGGCGAGAAACCTCCAGGGAAAAAGCAAAAAAATAGCAATCTACCTCCTTGGGTTACCCCACAGAGAGAGGGAGAGACAAGGAAGTGTTTTTATTGTGGAGAAGTGGGACACCTGAAACGAGAGTGTAAAAAAATGACTTTCGATGAAGCTGTAATGAGAGAACAAGAAGCGTTAGAGAGGGCCCTTAGAGGGGAAACTGGCGCCAATGATGACTAGGGGTGTCATGGGCTCTTCCCACTAGGGGACCCCGAAAAACATTCTGAAGAGCCCATAGTAAACTTAATAGTAGGTCCCCTTTATCAAGAACTTGAATTCCTCGTAGACACCGGGGCAGAGAAATCGAGTTTGAAACAACTCCCGATGGGAATGAGTATAGGAAAGAAAATGTGTGATGTATTGGGAGCTGAAGGAAAGCCCTTTAAAGCCCCAGTCATTAATGATGTAGAAATCAGAGGCAATTCAAGAAAATGTGTGACCAATTTAATTTACTTACCAAACATAGAACCTAACCTACTCGGACGTGACCTACAAGTGACCTTAAATATAGGGATTATACCCAAAGAAGGCAGGATGGTGGTTCACCTAATGAAACTAACAATAGAAGATTTAGGTGAAATCAAACCAGAGGTCTGGGCGGAGGAAGGGAGGTACGGGCTCCTAGATACTTCCCCAATAGAGGTCAAAATGCAAGAAGGGACAGCACCAGTTAGAATTAAGCAATACCCCCTCTCAGTGGAAGGGAAAAGAGGGCTTGCACCCATTATTGTACACCTGTTGACAGCAGGAATTTTGGAACCCTGCATGTCACCCCATAATACCCCTATCCTGGCCGTTAGGAAAGGAGAAAATAAATACCGACTGGTTCAAGACCTGAGAGAAATCAACAAAAAAACTATTACTGATTATCCCCTCGTAGCTAACCCCTACACGTTACTAAACAGAATCCATCGAGAGCATGAATGGTTTACAGTCATAGACTTAAAAGATGCTTTCTGGGCCTGTCCTTTGGCTCCGGAGAGTAGGGACTGGTTTGCTTTTGAGTGGGAGTGTCCAGAGACCCACAGAAGGCTACAACTAAGGTGGACACGTCTTCCGCAAGGGTTCTCAGAAAGCCCGAATTTGTTTGGGAAAGCACTAGAAGAATTAATACAACAATTTACCCCAGAAGGTAATAGTCAAGTCCTACAGTATGTAGATGATCTCCTAGTCTCAGGTGAAACTCAAACAGAAGTAAAGCAAACCAGCATTAATCTCCTGAATTTTTGGGGGGAAAAGGGGCTAAGAGTTTCTAAAGAGAAATTACAATTTGTGGAGCAGCAAGTTACTTATTTGGGTCATATAATTGGGAAAGGTTATAAGAAATTAACTCCAGAAAGGATTTCAGGCATAATAGCCATTCCTGCACCAACCTCAAAAAGAGATGTGAGGAAATTGTTGGGGTTATTTGGGTATTGCTGGATGTGGCTGGATAAATATTCTCAAAGTGTCAAATTCCTGTACGAAAAACTAACCCAACCTGAACCAGTCATATGGACCACTGAGGATGAAAAACAGCTAGAAAACCTAAAAGAGAAGTTAATGACAGCCCCAGTTCTGGGACTCCCAGATCTCAAGAAAGGATTTGACTTATTTGTAAATGCAGAGGAGGGAACAGCTTATGGGGTATTAACTCAGGAGTGGGGAGACAAAAGGAAGTCTATCGCCTTCCTCTCTAAACTCTTAGATCCAGTAGCTAGGGGTTGGCCCACCTGCCTCCAAGCAATAGCAGCCACTGCATTACTCCTTGAAGAGGCGCAAAAATTAACCTTACAAGGAGAAATTACTATACACACCCCCCATGACTTAAAGACAGTGCTAAGTCAGAAAGCCCACCAATGGTTAACAGACCCTAGAATTTTACAGTATGAAGTAATGCTGACCACGGTTGAGAACCTAAAATGGACTACCTCAAAAGTACTTAATCCAGCCCAGTTTCTTTCAGGAGAGCCTTCTCCAGATTTAGACCATGACTGCATAGAAATCATTGATTTGCAAACTAAAATCAGAGAAGATCTTGAAGATACCCCATTACTAGAAGGGAGAATCTTGTTTACTGATGGTTCCTCCCAAGTGGTAGAGGGAAAGAGACTATCTGGCTATGCAGTAGCAGAAAGCTTTGAAGAGAAGAATTTGCAAATTATTGAAAAAGGAAAACTTCCAGCTAGTTGGTCAGCCCAATGTTGTGAGATCTATGCATTAAAAAGGGGGCTAGATGTACTTGAACAAAGTAAGGGAACTATTTATACTGATTCCCGTTATGCTTATGGAATAGCCCATACGTTTGGCAAAATATGGGAAAAAAGAGGATACCTTAATTCTAAAGGGAAAGACCTAATACATAAACAACTAATTAAAGAAGTGTTAAACTCATTGCAAAAACCTGAAGAAATTGCAATAGTATATGTCAAAGGACATCAAAAAGGGGAGTCTTTATAAATAAGAGGGAACAAAGCAGCAGATCAAGCTGCAAAACTAGCCGCCCAGGGTCCCGAGGGACCCGTGAGACTTTTTCCTATGAGTATGCCTTCAGGAGAGAAAGTAGGAGACATAATTTTTAGTCCCATAGAAATGAAAATAATAAAAGAAATGAAAATACATCAAAATAATAAGGGGGAGTGGGTAACTCCGGATGGGAAGAAGTTCTTGAACAAAGCAATAGCTAGGGAGGTGTTGAAAGAAATACATGCATTAACCCATTGGGGGGCCCAAGGGTTATGTGACCACTTCTTAAGAGAATATTTTTGTGTTGGAGCCTATGGTCTAGCAAAAGGAATTACTGAAGGATGTCCAATTTGTCAAAAAGTTAATCAAAAGATAATGAGGAACATTAAAACAGGAGGAAGACCCATAGCTTTAAGGCCATTCCAAAATGTACAAATAGATTTTACAGAAATGCCCTTAGTGCAAGGGTATAGACATCTATTGGTAATAGTGGACCACTTAACCCACTGGGTTGAGGCCTTCCCCACCAAGAAAGAAACATCTCAGACAGTAATTAAAATATTGTTAAAACACATCATCCCACGCTATGGGTTAATAAATAACATAGATTCAGACAGAGGCCCACACTTTGCCGCACAAGTATTGCAAGACCTTGTAAAAGCACTAGGAATCAAGTGGCGCTTACACACCCCTTGGCATCCTCAAAGTTCGGGGAGGGTAGAGAGGATGAATAAGACCCTCAAAAATACTTTAACTAAATTAATCCAAGAAACAGGCATGAATTGGCTTAAATGCTTGCCTTTAGCCCTGTTGAGGATCCGGGTACGTCCTCGATCCGATATTAGGGTGTCACCATATGAGATGTTATTTGGACTCCCCTTCCTGTTAACCCCCTATAGCTCAGCGGAGCACATGGACGAGGAGGCAGAAGTTCAAAATTATATAACTATAATTGGAAACACATTGGCCGAACTTAGAAAGAAAGGGCATCTTCCTCAAACCTCTCCCCTTGATGCAAATATCCACCAGATAAAGCCAGGAGACTGGGTGCTAATAAAATCCTGGAACACTCTCCCACTGACCCCTAAATATGAAGGTCCCTTTCAGGTTCTACTTACAACTCAGACCGCAGTGAGGACAGCAGAAAAGGGTTGGACCCATATCTCCCGAGTGAAAGGGCCCTTGCCTTCCCCGAGCGATTCAGCAAATTCGAATCCTACCACAGCTACCTCTCCTGAGTGGACTGCAATAAAAGATCCAGAGACACTTAAGATAACCTTCAAGAAAAAAACAGGAACCTCTCAAAGACTTTGAAAGCAGGACTGAATTAGAAAAGTTACATAAATAACTGTTGCTGACATTTCCTGTTGTTGTTAAAAGTTAATTTGTACCAAATTTTCTCTAAAAGGTTATAAAAGTGGGTTAACAGAAAATCATTAAAATACTCATCTCTCTCACAGGACGTTAACCTAGAGAAAACCCCAAATTTAAAATAAAAGTAGGAGTAAGTATAAGGACTCTTATAAAGGCCAATTAACACCCTTGAGGCGCTGTAGTAAGAAACCAAGAGGCAAGCCTGGGCGGGATCGAAGAAAATGGTTTGTACCGGACTCTTGGGAAAGTTAGTAGTCATGATACTACTAAAATATAGCTGGGCTCCGATTTCCTCCCAGGCTAACAGAGGATTACACAAGCCTCTGTTGATGAGAAGGGGAGACGGAAGCCTTAATAGGTACAATCCAGAGACCCGAATAGAGCGCACACCAGGTACCTGCGCAAGGTGTTATCAACGTTTCTATGATGAAGAGAACCCTCAAGCACTAATTACAGTCCATACTCATGTAAATCCTATGTGTTTTAATAAAAATAAGCTTTCCACATGCCAAGAGGATGGGAAGCAATATTGGATTGCCAAAAATACTGCCCATTACAGGCAACGTCTCTTAGGAGAATGTCCTGTTGAAGAGTGGTTTTGTTTTGAGGAGTTAAGTGATAAAAATGGAGTTGCTGACTTAGTCAAAGAAAAACCTCTAAATCTTAAAAAAGAGAATATAGAAGAGCCCCTTGGAAAAAACCTATTTATAGATTTGGTGGAGAAAATAAGCAAGGAGTTAAATATTACTGATTGCTGGGTTTGTGGTAGCACTCAGATGTCTGACATTTGGCCCTGGGAGGGGATCAGTTTAACCCCTCTAGATATTCTAAGATGGAAACTTATGAAACAGGAGCCCATTGAAGAAGGAGAGAGGCGCATTGAACAATGGAACTTAAGGTCACCCATTGTGGGAGAGGAGTGCATAAAAAGGACAGGTACACGGTACAAGACCTTTGTAGGGAAAATGGCCTGCAAAAGATACTTGGCAGTGAAAGAAATGTCCCCAGAGTGGATACCCAAAGAGCTTGATATATATTGGACCTCCAAAAAGGAGGAGACAGGGTGCATATATCATGAAGGGTATCAGCTACATGAATGCATAAAGAAGGGAATAAACCCCTTCTGGGGAATTCCAGAAATATCTAGATACTGGGAAAACCCAACTGATATCCAAAACAATTCATGGAAAGCTCCCAAACACTTGTTTTGGATCCGTGGAGATAAAGCGTATACTTACCTTCCAGGGGACTGGTTAGGTAGCTGTACAGTTGGAATTATCAAACCAGCTTTCTTTTTGCTCCCTCGAGAATCAGGGAAACACCTTGGTATTCCTCTCTATGACACCCTCAAAAGAAATAGTCGGGAAAAAAGAACCCTAATTGATATGGGTAGTTCCCAGACTTGGAAAAGTAAAATCTGGACTCCTGAAGAAATAGTAAAAACTTATGGACCAGCTACGTGGGCACAGGATGGGTCCTGGGGGTACCGGACTCCAGTTTACATGTTAAATCGAATAATCAGGCTCCAAGCAGTGTTAGAAATTATATCAAACAAAAGTGCATTGGCACTTGACCACATCAGTTACCAATTGGCCCAGACTCGAGCAGTAGTTTATCAAATCAGATTGGCAGTCGATTACTTATTGGCAAATGAAGGTGGCATTTGTGGGAAGTTCAATTCCTCGGAATGCTGCCTCGAAATTGATGATAAGAGTGAAGTCATTTGAAATATTTCGAATAAAAGAAATACAAAAAATTGCATATGTAGGTACCCAAGAATGGACCCCTCTTGCTTCCACTGATTGGTGGGATAACTTTTGGTCATTTCAAGGCGTTTGGTGGAAGGAAGTTGCCTTCATTATAGGGTGTTCCTTAACCAGTCTTCTTCTTCTACCCTGTATAATTCCATGTCTCATCCGATTAGTAACTACAACTGTCCAATCCAGTCTCCAGGCTCGGGATAAACTCAATCCTATGATGAAATTAGAAGTTCAAGACACAGAGCTCAACTCAGCAAAAGAAATGATTAACCAATACCATAATCTAAAAGAAAGTATCTCAGTGTAAAATCAAAGGTTGATGCGGGTAAAACCCGATCCAAAAGATAGAGGGGGGAATTGAGAGAAATAAGCAGCAACCCCACACAGAAAGTGTTAAGAAGTGTTATCAAGTTATATAGGTATTATGAAGTTTTATAAAAATGTTATAAATGAGTTTTTTCTAAACTGTTAAAAGTCCCTATTCTGTACCCCGAAGTTTCCTCCCCTCCCCTTCTCCTTTAGAAACATTGTTGCTCACCTTACCAAGTGACTGCCAGTCAAAGCTCAACTCCGCCTTCGTCTCTGCCTGTGTTGCCGCCTACTTATGGAAATTCCAAAGGACCAATCAAATTCCTCCCATGAGGCAACTTGGTACCCCAACTTGCTCACCGTAACCTAAAGATACTAAAAAGCAAAGGCACCCCTGGAGAGTGAACAAGCCAACTGAGTTTCTGAGGACTCCCGCATGGGTGAACTTCTGGCTCTGCAGTGGCATTCTGCGGCTCCAACCCAGCACCAGCTCCTCAGCAACGGAAGCAGACACCACCGCGGCGTAGGGCACCCCTTTGAGCCACCCCTCCAGAGCTGGATAATAAAGGCATTAAAAGGAGAAAACTTGGTTTCCTGTCATATTTCTTACCCTGGGGGTGCCCCAGCACCTACCCCCAATCCCCACGAGTGACCCCAAATCCCCAGGGAACCCCAAATCCCCAGGGCTGACCCCTGTTGCTGAATTCCTCAGGGAAGGTGGACATGATGTCTACCTAGGCCTTGAACTACCCGAGCTGAGGCCTTAACAGGGGCCTGAGTGAGGCCTTGAAGCCTGTGATGCAGCTAGAAATTCTTAGCCAAGTGTGGCGTGGTTAGAAATTAGTAGTTAAGGTGTCAGGGAAAGATAATAAGGTTGTGATGGTCACTGAATCGACTTGTTAGTGAGCACGTGATAGCCACCTTAAGAGTAAGTAAAATAAAGTGTGTTTTCATACTTCCCTCTGCTGTGTGCCAATGAAGAGCTGCTGTGATTGAAAACTATATAGAAATGTATATAAGTAGCCATCTTAGCTGAAATAAAGCAGAACGTAGCTGTTAACCATACTGGCTTGATCTGCGTTATCTCTATACTCCGACTTCCTTTTTATCTCAGGCTAACCCTGGTAATATATTGGCGCCTGATCACAGGGACCTGAGAGTGTGTGCCTTGAACACATCGATGCCGCGAACCATCTAGATGTAGGCACTGCCCAGAATGCATTTAAATATCGGACTGTAGGACCAGAGTGCATTTGAATACTGGGC
The DNA here is from genome assembly GCA_024734555.1 of Trochalopteron elliotii. Taxonomy (NCBI): domain Eukaryota; kingdom Metazoa; phylum Chordata; class Aves; order Passeriformes; family Leiothrichidae; genus Trochalopteron; species Trochalopteron elliotii. Next base: position 12,878 of record JANPWX010017285.1, read on the forward strand.
TCTGGAGAAGGCTTTGTTTTAAATACGGGAAGCTTTCACTGGAAGACTGTGCTTGATCGAGTCCGTGCTTGATTGAGCGAGACGGAGCAGGGAGTCGGAGCTTCCACAGCAGCTCGATGCCGAGGAACAGCGTCAGCACCACCCTGTGGAAAGAAGGTAAGCTGCAGTGCAGCAGCACGGGTCGTAACTATCTGTGATGAACGCAGACGTTGCAGCCGCGATTCATCTTCTCTTTGCTATCCTTTCTAAGAGAGGTGAAAAGGTGAAAGAGACTGAGATTGAGCAGATAGCCCTGTGGGTGTGGAAACGGGGAAAATTGCGTGATTCATCATTGGTTTTTAGTGCCTCAGAGTGGCACGAGATGGGGGGGTTGCTCTGGGACTCGTCTCTCTCAGGAGGCAAGGAGGCGATACTCGCCCATGACCTTGGAGCGGTTTGGAAAAAAGTGATTAATACCTTGCGTGCCATGTTAGCTGAGAAAAAAGCGGCGGTGGCAGCAGTCCAAGCTTTTGAGGGAGTGGGAGGAGACGAGGCAGGAATTCCATCCCTTCCTCCTCAAAAACCTGCCAAAGTTGTAAAGTTTTTCGGTCTGGGTGAACATCCGATTCATGGTTTGAGTGCTCCAGTCAGTTCTACCCCACTAGCTGTCCTTGAACATGTAGCTCAGGCAGAGCATCAGGCTCAGGCAGAGCAGTGGTCTCCTCGGCTGCTCGAACAGACTGAGAGCAAACAGGAAGTGGCTCTGCAGCCCCATTCGGGAGGCGTGGTGACAGGCGGAGACACAGGCGGAGACACAGGCGGAGACTCAGGCGGAGCTGAGGGCGGAGATGGGCAGACCCAGATTACACAGCACAGGGACGGAACAGCAGGTGGAGACGACAGTGACGTGCCAGTGGGGGTGGATTGATCCTCTCTTCAGCATGCGCCGACGCAGACCGACCTGGAGCGGGGGATCCGCTCCCCCCGCATCAGCGCTGACACAGACCGAGCAGCACTCTCCACGGGGGGAGAAGCGGGCTGCATGGCATCAGCAGCCACGGCTCACACAGCAGCAACAGAGGCAGGAGCAAACACATCAACGTGCAGTCTCAAGCCAGCTGGCTGTCCACTTCTAATTGACAGTGACTCTGACACAGAGGAAAAAGTGACTGCCTTTGCATCCTGTCACAGGCAGCGTCCACAAAGACAATTACATTCTGTCACTGTTTCACAGCATGACCAGCATTCCTCTGAACTGCATCACATCATTTCAAAGCTTGCTCGACTGTCACACCACCCAGAGGAACAACATGATTCATCTCAATTACCAGCTGTTTCTAAAAATCCAGTTGATGCACGAAAAGCAGCAGCAGCAAAAACAGCAATTATGGCTGGAGACTGGAATGCTGCAAATGCTCTTTCCTGTCCTGTCATGATCGCAAACGGCACAGCCAACTGGGAACCTTATGATTACAAGGTGCTGC
>JANPWX010017292.1:0-12138 GCA_024734555.1 Trochalopteron elliotii
AAAAAAAAAATGGTGCTTCTCATCTGTTCTGCGCCTCATTTACCTAAACTGTGCACAAGATGGGAACTTCAGGGGGTAGAAAACAGTCCAGTCCCTCTAATGAGCATGAAACCACTGAAATCCAGATTTCTTTCAAAGCACTGGGTTTTATCACTAAATAAAAGGGCATCATCCTGCCATCTTTTCTTTTCTCTGGAATATTGAATATTTATGCTACTTTGGGGTCAACTACAATTAAATAAGTCCAGTTTATCTCATGTGCATTAACAGTGAGAAAGTTGAAAGTCTTCTTTGGATTAACGTCCCATCAGTTTTGTATATGAGGGATATTTACTAATAATGTATGCAAATACTGAGGTATTTACTAATACCTTAGTAAAGGTATACTAAGGTACACTTAGCTATTTACTACTATATGCTAAAATATTTACTACTAATACTAAGATATTTGCTAATAATGCATGTAAATACTAATATTTACATACTAATGTAAATATAAAGCAATTATTATGCAAATGTTGTTTATTATGTAAATATTGTTTATTATGTAAATATTAAGCAATTCATTGTGGAAATGCTGTGAAAAAGGAAAGAAGACAACAACCTCAGAGTGTTACACTTGGAAGCAGCTTTTCATTGGGAAGGTCTAGGGATTTTCTCTGCTCTTTGTTTAACACAAAGGAAAGTTATGTCGGATTTGTGACTGTCTAGAAACTTAAACTAATGAAAATAAAGCTGTAAAAAAATTATGTTCCTCATATGTAGTTGTTGAAAACCTTAACTAATTTGCAGTAGTTGTCAGAAAGTTATGCCACAGAGCAATTACTACGTAATTTAATGCTTGGTTCTAATTAATTTGTACAAAATATTACTTTCTCAGCCTTTTTATATTGGTGTGGCAAATTTACATTGCTTTTTTTTTTTTTTTTTCACCCTGTATATTGCAGCTCATGTAATTACTGCTCCTCCCGCTGAGCAGTTAGTGGGAAGGAGTCCCAAAATTAAACTAAACAGTGCTCTAGAGTTACCTGTGAATTTCTGCCAGAGATTTTGAGCAGTGCCACACATGAAGACATCAAATCTTTCCTACTAAAACTGTGGGCTTCAGTTTTAGTGTTGTTAATCAATTTAATTTATTTAATAGGCTGTTAATTGATTTAATAGGCTGCTAATAGGCTAATTATCAGCGTTTCCTAAGCAAGAATGGAGAGTCAAATCACTGCATTTTCTTTTAGTGTTCAAAGACTTTGAGCAGCTTGGATGGTTTTTACATCTTGCTCAGTACAAAATAAAAATAAATCCACTTATTAGGCAGATAAAAATAGAGAGAGAAGTTCATTTTAATGTGTGTCTTTAAAAAGCTTGATTATTCTCTGCATGTTTACCTTTTCAGCTTTATGGTTCTGTTTTCCCCAGTTTACTGTCTGACACTTCACTGAGCACCTCGTGCAAGGAATTTTATGGAGGCATAAAAGTAAAGCTGAACTATTTCGTTGGAACTGGTTGTCTAAACAGGAGCTGGTATCTCCTGGAAAATCCCAAAATTCGCACATCTGTGAAGAGCCTCGTAAAATTTATTCTCTTCTTGTGTTCTCTGAGTTTGGTGATGTGTGGAGAAATCCAGGTTTCCTTTTGTTCCACCACGTCATTCAATTTTCCAGCTGGAAGCCCCATCCCCATTTGTGCTCCTGCCTTTCCATGATGACACCCCAGATGGAGAATCATTTCAAGGTGAAGTGTGCATTCTGAAGAAAGATGAACTCCACACTCCAAACTTGATTCTTCAGCGAGTTTCAGCATAAAAAGAAATATTAAACCCTCAGAATATTTTAAGGCAGAGCTGCCAAACTTTTCCTGGCTTCCTATAAGTAATTCTGCATCTCTCTCTCTCATGAGTCAGCCCAGCCTGGGTATAAATTTAATAAAATGCAGTTTATATTTTGTTAAAACCAAGCTGTTATTTTAGAAATAAAGTTGTTGATTGATTTTATATATGTATTAAAAAAGCCATCTTTATTTCAGAGCAAAGCCATGTATTAAAGTAAATTTATGTAATCTAATTTTTCAGTGACAGTCACTGACACTGGATTTTGGTTTTGCTGGGGGGCTGAGATTCAGGAATATCAGGAATATCCATCCACAGCAGGAAGTGGCTGTTACAGAAATTTGGGATAAAGACCCTGGGGATAGGTTGATTAAATCTTGCTGTCCATGTTTATTTCTTCTTGATTTAGCTCCAGTTTGGGAGTTTGCAGCCTCGGGGGTGTGTTCACACCTATTCCTCTGCCTCAGGAGGTTTTTATTTGCAGGGTTTGGTCTACCTGTACATTAAAAATTCATCATTCTGGCTCAGAGTGCTCATTAACCATCACTCAAAACCAGCCCAGAGTGTCTCAATCTCTGATGAGAAGGAATGTGGATGTTTTTATTTAAACCCTCTTTGATGTGGAGGAATTTTGGATTTTACTCTTTTCCCAGTGAAATACTGGGGAATAAACAATCCAGCAGTCAGTCCAACACGGAGTGATAATAAAACAATGTCTAAATTATAATAAAATATTGATGATAATAAAATTACAATAAAATTATAATAAAATTATCATAAAACCCAACCAAATGTTGTTGCTGCTGTAGAAGAGGAGTTCAGAGGGACGCAGACACTGCAGTGAAGTGACCCAAAACCTGGAGCTGAGCAGGTTTGGGATCATCCAGGCACTGGGTGCTGTTTTATCAAAGAGAGCCCCGAATTCCCTGCAGACAAATCCTTTGAAATTGCCCTATTAGAACAGGAAATTGTTTTGTTATTGCCCCAATTTTCTGTGACAAACTATTTTGTCTAATGAAAAGGATCTGCTTTCTCGCTTAGGAGGGAATATTAATAACTCTAATTGCCACTTATTAGCAATTTTACAAGATGCTGAGCACATAAGTACACTTTCTAACAGTCTATAAAAAAAGAACAGCATTAAAGATAATACGATCACTGCTAATGGTTTTCTGGCTGGAAAACAAGATTTTTACAGAAATATTTGAACACTTCACATATGGCTGTACTGGGATGTGGAATGAGACCAGCAGCATTGGTATTTTCAGGGGAGGAAAATATCAATTTCTGGAGAAATTGAAAGGGAGAGGAGTCGTCTGGTACAACTAAAAATTCTCCCTTTAAGTCCTTTGCAGCCTCACATGATTCAAAGTCAAGATTTGAGTGTTGCCTGGTGCTCTTCCTGATGGAAGCAGTTGTACAGAAAAAAAATCTGCAGGTAAATTAGTTATAATCTTTATAAAGCAGTTTGGCACAAGCATTTCTGCAGGGTCATCCCTTCAGGAGTGTCTCTTCTTATTTGGGGATGTTCTGGTTTTATTTTGCACTGCCAGGTTCCAGTTTCTTCACGACGATTCTGTAATGAGGCTTGGCATACAAAACTTGATTTTTTTTTATTTTTTTTAAAGTATGTTCTGGATTGGATAAGAATTTTCCTTTTAAAAGATCAAAGTTTTTCACTAAAACTGCCTGCTTTTGCATTGGAAAAAGGAGATATAACAACAGGTGTGTGTATGTACACAGAGAATCACAGAATCATTAAGGTAGGAAATAGTGCTGCCACACTATTCCTGATACTCCATATTTATTTATTTCCCTGTCTCATACCAGCAAACTCCACAGAACGACGACCTCAGTGGAGGAACAGGATCTGATATAGATCTTTCCTCAATGGATTTGCCTTTGCAGGAACAGCAGGCACGGGAAATTCCTCTGGAAAGTTTTTTTACCTCTTACAACCTGACTGAGTGTGGTTCTTTGGTGTCCATCTAGCAACATCACACTTTGATAAATTTTGGTCCATTTACATCTTGGGGTTTAATTGTCCAATTCCAGCTCCAGGCTGTGAGGTCCCATCCTTCTTGTTCCTCCCTTGTTTGTGCCTTTGGGGCTGAAAGTTGTCCTTGGTGTGCAGCAGGAAAAGGATTTGTTTTGTGTCCCTGCTGTGTGCAGAGCTGAGTGACACTGAGTGTGAGCTCAGGGCTGCACCCCTGGGCAGCACAGAACCTGAAAAACATCTGAAAAAATCTGCAAGCTAAAACTTGAGGCATCTACCTGAGGCCATTCCTTGGATCCCCATGCTGGGGAAGCACCATGGCCTGGCAGAGCAGCACGGGTGACACTGGTGGCACTGCCTTGGTCATTGTCCCCTCCAGGACATCCTGTGCTGCTTGCCTGGGGGAGTGCAGAGCTTCCAGGGAATCCCTGAGGAGGAATGAGCAAGTGCCATGCTGGGTTGGTCTCTGTGTGCAAAGGCACGTTCTGACTTCTACCTGGAGCAGGAGGAAGAATAAAGCGTTGTGATCAACACTAAACTGCTCCTCTCCCACCAGTGAAGGATTTTTCTCTCCTGTTTTGATCCAGGGTGTTCAAACCCCTCTATTTATCCCCCAAACACTTCTGCACGCCGAGTTTTGTGGGTCTTTCACACCCAGATTTGCCTGGATCTGCCAAAACCCTTTTGTCTGTGGGGAGAATCGTTGCATTAATCCATTTATCCCCCAAACACTCCTGCACACCGAGTTTTGTGGGTTTTTCACACCCAGCCTTGCCTGGATCCGAGAAAACCCTTTTGTCTGAAAATTAATTTGGCAGAAAAAAATCATTTTGTCTTAGAACTACCTTGGGTTTTTTCCCAGTGAAAAATCAGATTAAATACTCAAATAAATTGTATGTATGTGTGAGGAAACTATTTAATTGAGATAAAATTGGATGATAAAATTCCTCTACTCCAAGGAAAATGATTTTAAATGACACAAGGATTGTGTCAATCCTAAATCTAATCCAAAAGCTACCACCCCCTCAACCTGGTGCTCACCCAGAGTTTGAAATAAATATTAGTGAAGAGGGGATTTCCTAAGTACAAAACAGATGGAGGTTTATGGGTTAATGTCTGTGGGGAGAATTGTTCCATTGGAGCAGAGCACATAAGCACCACCCTCGATGGGCTCTGAGAACTGATAATGTGGCAAAGGATGCTCCACATCCAAACGTTATGGCTCTGTTATCATTAGAGAAAAACGTGTTTTCCAGCACTCACTCAAGTCGAGGAACATCTCAGGGAACTGCACTTGTGCTCAATCAGATGAATAATTTATTTTGTGCCTCGTTTTACATCGGGCATTTCAAAGGGGCATAAAGGAGGCGGGAAATCAGGCAGGGAGAGCTGAGTGCCTAAATGAATTTAGCCATTCACATGTCCACAAGTGTCTAAATGGATTACTTAGGAAAATCAGCCGCGCTGCTCCTACAGATGGGTAATAAATTCTGTTTCATTACAGCCACTGGTATTTTAAGGTTTCAAAATGAAGACTGATTAAATCAAGTGAAATGCACACGTAAGTTGTCATTATGTGGATGGATACACCTTGCTCTATTAAAATTGGATTTTTACATTTGCTTCACGCTTTATTTTGCAGCTCGTTTCTGATGACAGTTCATTCCTCCCACACCACATTATAAATTCAGCTGTATTTTAGCTTTGGATGGAGCAGGGGTGTGTGTGTTGGGGGGGGGGGAAACTTTCTCTCTCTTTTTTCCCCCCTATTTTCCTGTGTCAGTATTTTACACAAGGTCAATAACAAGCTCCAGTGTGTTTACAATTACCAAGAGGATGGGATTTGTTATTGTGCCCCGACAAATGTGCTGATGCTTCCATTATTTATGGAGAGGAGATAAAAATCGTGCAACGTTCTGAGACAGAAGTAAGGTGTGTGTGGTTTATATCTGTATTTTTGATGAGTTCTCTTAATAGGCATTGGGCAATGCACGGACCTGTGACCGTGGGATGGAAATTTTTCTTTGCAGTAAAGCTGTCAAAGGTTTGTGGGGATTTTTACGACTCACATTTATGCAACTTGGGGGGAAAAAAAATCTGACTTCCTGTAGTATTTAAAGCCAGAACCGATTGGTTTGTAATGGCTGTGGTCTCAAGAGGTGTGAAAATAAGATAAATATATTCACTTAGTGCTGAGGGTACTTTTAGGAAAATTTTATAGTGAGAGTTGAATTTATTTTTTTTAAGGGAGGCAATTCAGTTTTTAAAATCCCCACTAATATCTGTATTCCTGTGTGTTGTTGTAGGACATGAAATGAACGACACACACACAGTCTAGTCGTCAGGGTAAAAAGAGGATAGGTTTTTTTAATTTAGGTTTATATAGATTTTGGAGAGTGACTATGGATTGGAGGATGAGGTTGCCACCTCTCCAACTACAAGTTTATTAATTGTTTTTTCTCAAGAGAGGAGTGATAAACAGGAAGGACAGTTTACATTTCATTACTTTTGTTTACATGAAATCTGTGAGAAACTCTACTACAAAAATGCAAACATCAGAAGGCTGAAAAAGATCAGGGTGACACCTGTGTTCATCTGGAATTGCTGAATTACATCAGGAGCCTTTGGGATGAGGAGGAAAAGAATCAAATGTTGGGCAAAGTTTTAGAGCCCCACCCACCCCAGCAAGGGCTGTGACACAGCCTTGGGACTGTCACCTCCTTTTCCTACTGGGACAGAGTGGGATCAGTGTCCTGTCACCAGATCCCTGTCTGAGGTTTCAGGAGCCATCAATGAATGTGTGCCCAGGGATAATATGGGGAAAAAACCTGATTTCTACTGCTTGGAAAGGCAGCCTTGCAAAATCCCTTTTTCCTTGGTCCATCCCTGTGACGCCAGCCCCTCACTCCCCGTGGTGTCACCCTGCTGTGACAGCTCTGTCCCTGCTCCCCTGTGATGATGTTTTACACCACAACAACACAGACTTTGAGATTCAGAAGGTTGAAAAATGACTCTTTTATTTTTGGGATGTGACTCTTTTTTATACTATTTTACACAGACCAGTTTGATTGGTGACACAAAGACAAACCTCTTCACTCACGTTGGTCAGACCAGAGGGACATCAAGAAGTCCCTCCTAGGGAAAGGAATGAATAACAAAGGTACAGTTACGAAAACACTTTTCTTGTTTAAAGAAAATTCCCTGGGAAAAGAATTTCAGAAAACCAAAACACCTCAGGCACAAACCAGGGCTACACCCCTGTTCCACCTGGGGATGCCAGAGCAGTGGGGATGGCAACAGGAGCCACCTCCTGCCCCAGCTGAAGCCCCCAAAGAGCCATTTCAGCAAATATTTCCTTCCTAAGGGTGGCATAGGAGGGATTTTGTGTCAGGAGAAACTCAGAGCACCTGTCTCAGATTTTAAATTTTAAATCTCTCTCTCCTTTTTTCCATGAACTCGGGGGAGCAGGGAGTGCTTTGTCTCCTCCTGTGGCTGGGATCTGGGAGCTGTGGATCCCGTGTCTGTGTGAGGAACAGCTCCTCCTTTGAGCTTCTGAAACAGGTAAGAGTGGATTTCTTCTGCTCTCATTGGCTGAGGTCACTTGAATATGGATTTTCCCCAAGGATTTGTTCCTTTACCTCCCTCCTCCCTTCACAAGTTGCTGGCTAGATCCAACCAGTGCTGCTCTTTCTGCTTTTACTGTGACATGTAAAAGAATTTAATTTGTTTCGATTTTTTTTCATCAGAGAATTGATTTTGGACTATATTTTAACAGCTTGGTTTAGGTGGAAAAAAATTTTTGAAAGTGAAATTTGATTGAGTTTTGTTTTATGTTCATCTCATAGACTCTTTTTTCATTCTTTAGCTAACCTGGATGCTGAAAACTACTTTGAATTCCAAACTTGTACAAAATTCTTGCCAGTCTGTAAGAGATTCCTGAATGTTTTATTCCCTGGTGGAAAAGGAATATTTGCTAAGCCTGGGAGAGCCCCTCTATAAATGAGCATGGGCCTTTAGTGGGATGTGGAGTCTTTTCTGTGGAGTTATTTTAAAGATCTTGAGAGCAGCAGCTTTTTCATAATTGGGTGCTAAGAGTGAATTTTGTCTAGAACAAGACTCTTTATGCACCTTTTTATTTTCTCTGCTGCCACTGCTGTGCAGCTCAATAATTCTATTTGTTTCAACACTGCCAAACTACTTAAATTTTTTCTCCATCACACGCTTCAGATCTACCTCAAGTGCTGAATACATTATGCAGGAGGGCTGGTAGAGTTTCCTGCTCACACACTCAGCATTGTGTTGTGGATATAGAAATGGTTCCTGAAAGCATTTTTGGTGATGTGCTGCCCCTTTCCAGAAAACAAAGAACTTTTAAATTCCTTGTTAATGATTTCTGAGTTGCTCTGATATATGTTTGGTTATAGCTGAGATATGTTGGGAATTCTCCAGCTAAATTTTGCTTGGAATAATCTCAGAAGAAATTCTTACTGAGGGAATGCAAACCTTTATTTCCAGTAAATTTTCTATGGGAATCTCGGTGCATTTAGGATAGAAATACACTTGTATAAGGGGGAAAAATTGTGTTTATTTAAGCTTTGAGTGAGAGGATTAAATTCTGCCTGGTGTGAATATGAAGCACAGAGTCTTTAATCGCTTTTTGGGTGGCATTTTGGTTGTTTTTTCTGTTCCAGGTTTATTAATGCTCAAATTTCAGAATGGTTTGGATTGGAAGGGACAATCCCATCCCACCCCTGCCATGGCAGGGACACCTTCCACCATCCCAGGCTGCTCCAAACCCCAATGTCCAACCTGGCCTTGGACAATCCAGGGATCCAGGGGCAGCCTCAGCTGCTCTGGGCACCCTGTGCCAGGGCCTGCCCACCCTCACAGGGAAGGATTTTCCCCAGTTTTCTCATCTCATTCTGCCCTTACCTCATTCTCCATTACTCTCTCCTAACACTTTGTTGTAGTCAAAATTCTGTTGTTGGTATTTAGAGAAGCCCTGGGCAGCAATAGAGATGGCAAAGCAGTCAGAAAACCAGAAAAGAGATATTTTAGATCATTGTTGCTTTTCCTTTTGGTACAGTGAGTGTTTGGTTGAAGGGTGAAGGTCAAGCTGAATTAAGCAGCAATAAATGACAGCACAGACCAGGTATAATCAGTACCTAAATTAACCTAAGCAAGTAGTCAGGGTGATAAACAAGACTCTTCTGACTTGTTAACAGCTCTTTTTAAAGTTTAAAGAAAACAAACAAACAAAAGTCAGAAGAAAATCTGTAAATCGCTCTTCACTACCCAACTTACTATCCAAATTCTACTTTTGCTGAGCAGGGATGGGAAGGGCTCTTCAAAGACTGCCACAATTTCCATGCCTTTCACTCTAGGAAATGCTATTTATTATTTACAGCCCTCTTTTTTTGTTAGTGTAGCAGCAAAAAGGGAAAGCAAATATTCACCATAATGAAGTTCATTACAACTCTCTCATACATGGCAAACTTAGTGACAAACTGCCAGAGGTTATAAATATCTGCTTATAAATATTAAAAAAAATCAGTCATTCAAGCATCTCCTTGTCATCAGCAAAACAAACTCTTTAAATTTACAAAAGCAATTCCTCTAATAAAACGATGGTTCAGGGCTGCCATCAGCTCCTGCTGGTGATTTGTCACTTTGTGCTGATTCAGACAGTGCACTGCTGCTGCTGACATTCCCTGGGAGGGAATCTGCTCTCTCTCCAGGCAGGAGGAACATTTACAATGAATACTCCTCACTCCTGGGCAAGCAGAGCCTGCCTGGGACTGGAAATGAGGGAGTTTTATCCTGCTTTGGCTCGTGGTGAATCAGGTGCCAGGCGAGCCCTGCAAATCCCAGGGGTAACAAACAGTTTGGTGCATCAGTGAGTGAAGTGGAATAACAATTTGGGAGAGAAAAATCCTTTCTTTTTTTTTTTTGCTTTTTTTTTTTTTCTTTTTTCCTGCACCTTTATTACCATGGTGAAGTTAATGTGGTTTCAGGAAAACAAGGAAATTACCATTGATGTGAAAAGTGGATGGAAATAGAGTCAAGAATTCTACTTACCCACTCCTCACCCCCAGAAACTCCCCAGGCAGCCTCTGCAGGTTCCTCAGATGGAGTTGAGCCAATATTGCCTTTAGAGCAATTTTAGAGCAATTTAAAAACTTGGGGGCCTAAGAAACAACTCAGATGTGTGGGTGTAGAACCAGAGAAATCTCTGTCCTGCAGTGCTGGATTGGCACAAGTCACAGCTTGGGGCTCAGTCAAATTAAATCATGGAGTCACCTGAGTCATCCCTAAAGAAACCTGGGAATTGTGGTCCCAAAACAATGGTGAGGAATCAGCACAAAGTGAAAAATCACCAGCAGGAGCTGATGGCAGCTCTGAACCATCATTTTATTAGAGGAATTGCTTTTGTAAATTTAACGAGTTTGCTTTGCTGATGACAAGGAGATGCTTGAATGACTGTTTTGTTTTTTTTTTTTTTAATATTTATAAGCAGGTATTTATAACCTCTGGCAGTTTGTCACTAAGTTTGCCACGTATGAGAGAGTTGTAATGAACTTCATTATGGTGAATATTTGCTTTCCCTTTTTGCTGCTACACTAACAAAAGAAAAAGGCATTAATTACAGAATTACTCCATAATTCTGCTCACAGGATGCTCCTGAATATCCCCATCATGGACCTGAACTTCCCATCCTTCTGGGAACTCCTTTGGGACCAGAAAGTTGCTCCAAATCTCCTGCCTCCACCTCTTGGGGATCAAAAAAATTTAAAGTGATGGCATTATTCTGCTTCTGCAGTCTCTGCATTCAAAACCCTCTAACAAACCCCAGCCCTGCCATGAAACCTGGGATGGCATAAAAACACAAAGTTGCCAAAAGACAATGGAATATTTGGAATATTCCACAATGTTGGGGAAAGTTTATTAACAAAAAAAAAAAAATTCCCCAGTGTTGTTAAGGAGAGAGGATAACTCCAAATATTTGGATTAATCCTTCTGTTTTAAATATGGAGGGGTTGGCACACCTGTACAAACAACATCCAGTGTTTTGTTGTTCCATAAAACATCCTCATATTTCACATCCTCACCCTGTTTTATGGTGTTATTTTCATTTACCTGCTTTGCTCCTGGGTTCAATTCACACACAGGTGTTTTTTGGGGTTCCTTTTTTACTTTTTAATGCAAAGGGACCTCTGGAATCTCTATAAACAATAAGAGAGAGTAATGGGGAAAACGTAATATCTGTTTGCTGAGCTCGGGAAGGACAGGACTGCTAAAACAAGGGAGGATAAAGGTAAAATGTGACATATTTGATTTCCCAAATCCAATAAAACTGGGTGGAAGCTGTGCCTCCCATCCAATTTGTGCTGCCAGAGTGGCTCCAGCGAGCCTTTTCTGAATAAAATAAATAGAAATTCTTGGTAAATGCAGGAATTAAGCGCACACAAAAGATAAGATTTATGGAAAAAAATAAAGAAAAATGGGGATTTTATTAAATAAAAGTGTTCTGCAGTTGTTGAGCATCCCGGGAGGAAGACAAGGAGCTGTTTCCTCCCGGCATCACGAGAGGGCACTCAGCAATTGCATTTCAGCGTTTTCTGCCATCCACGTCGGACTCATTCCGAGTTTCCCTCCTTTCACAATAAAATCGATTCCACACAAAGGTTTCTCCTCATGCGTCACGGCAGGGTTTGCTGCTGCTAAATAATCCTCAGCAGAAATGTGAAGTAAATGTTGTGTATAAGCAGAGCTGTAAGACACTTTGAGGAGTGAAGGAAGTTTTAATTCCAAGTAACAGGTTGTTTATTTATGTCTGATCAGAGGCTGGGTGCTCTCGAGTCCGAACATTCCTAGTGTTCAGCAGGGCAGGGAGCAGCTCCCAGCAGAACATCCTCCGAGAGAAAAAAAAAAAAAAATAAAATATGTAGTAGAAAAGCGGATTTTCAGGGTTTGGAAATGGGGAATGTGTGGAGGAAAGGTGAGGTGGGAGAGGCTTTGGTGCTCCGTGCCAGGGAGGGCTGAGCCCAAACACCAGCTCCAGCCCTGCCCCTGCCAATACAGACAGGTAAATAGAAACATTTAAGAATAAATACAAACAGGTAAATGTAAGCATTTAAGAAAAAATACAAATACAAGCAGTTAAATGTAAGTATTTAAGAAAAAATACAAACAGTTAAATATAAACATTTAAGTATCAGTATAAATACAAACAGTTAAATATAAGTATTTAAGAAAAAATACAAATACAAGCTGTTAAATATAAACATTTAAGTATCAATACAAATACAAACAGTTA
>JANPWX010017296.1:0-14820 GCA_024734555.1 Trochalopteron elliotii
CCCCTCCCCTCCCCTCCCCTTCCCCAAAGGTGGAAAGCATAAGATTTTTCCCTCGTTGACTTTCAAGGGAAAAAAATTCCTTTTAAACTGGCTCCAGTTCCAGGCACAGCTTTTCCCGGTTCCTGAAGGGATAATTTTCAGAAAATCTGACATGGAAATGCAAAATCCCAGTGTTTTCCTTTAGGACAAACCTCAGATGGAATATCCCAAGTTTTCCCTTTCCTGTGTGTTTTGCACTTTTGTTCCAGGCTGAAATTAAGCCAGGATCAACCCCAGAACAGATGTGGGGTCCTGGCATGGGAATGGGATCCTGGCATGGGATTGGGATCCTGGAATGGAATTGGGATCTCAGCATGGGAGTGGAATCCCAGCATGGGAGTGGGAACATGGAATGGGATTGGGATTTCACCATGGGAATGGGATCCTGGAATAGGATTGGGATCCTGGAATGGGAATGGGATCCTGGAATAGGATTGGGATCCTGGAATAGGATTGGGATCCTGGCATGGGAGTGGGATCCTGGCATGGGATTGGGATCTCATCATGGGAATGGGATCCCAGTATGGGATTGGGATCCCTGCATGGGAATGGGATCCCGGAATGGTATTGGGATTCTGGAATGGGAATGGAGTCCCAGCATGGGAATGGGATCTTTGTATAGGATTGGGATCCTGGCATGGGAATGGGATCCTGGCATGGGAATGGGATCCTGACATGGGAATGGGATCCTGACATGGGATTGGGATCCTGGAATGGGAATAGGATCCTGGCATGGGAATGGGAACGTGGAATGGGAATGGGGTCCCAGCACGAGTTTGGGATCCTGGGATGGGATTGGGATCCTGGAATAGGATTGGGATCCTGGCATGGGATCGGGATCCTGGCGTGGGACTGGTGTCCTGGTATAGGATTGGGATCCCTGCATGGGGCAGGGATCCAAGGATGGGAGTGGGATCATGGCATGGGACACAGATCTTGGAATGGGACTGGGGTGCCAGCACAGGACAGGGATCCTGCAGTGGGACTGGGATCATGGAGTTGGGACTGGGATTTCAGTGTGGAACAGGGATCCCAGCGTGGGACAGGGATCCTGACAAGGATCCTGGCATGGGAATGGGGTCCCTGAACAGGAGAGGGATCCTGGCATGGGACAGGGATCCCGATATGGGACTGGGATCATGGAATGGGGCCGGGATCCTGGCATGGGACAGGGATCCCAGTGTGGGACAGGGATCCTGGCATGGGACAGGGATCCCAGTGTGGGGCAGGGATCCTGGAATGGAACAATGATCCTGGAGTGGGACAGGGATCCTGGCATGGGACTGGGATTATGGAGTGGGACAGGGATCCTGGAATGGGACAAGGATCCCAGTGTGGAGCAGGGATCCTGGCATGGGACAGGGATCCTGATATGGGACTGGGATCATGGAGTGGGACAGGGATCCTGGAATGGGACAGAAATCCCAGTGTGGGACAGGGATCCTGGAATGGAACAATGATCCTGGAGTGGGACAGGGATCCTGGCATGGGACTGGGATTATGGAGTGGGACAGGGATCCTGGAATGGGACAGAGATCATGGTGTGGGACAATGATCCTGGAATGGGACAGAGATCTTGGTGTGGTGCTGGGGTTCTGATGAGGAACAGGAATCCCTGTATGGAAAATCCTTCATTCACAGGAAAATCCATTTTCCTCTGGCTGACTTGGAGCCTGATGTTGCTGCCTTTTGTCTGGAAAGCATGGCCCCAAACTGACACTGGGGTCAAATCCATCCCTCAGGATCCTCCTGGCCTTTTAAAAATCGAGATGTTTCTTTCCTCCCCTCCTTGGAAATGCCACCTTCTGCCTCTTTTTTCATGGGCTTCTCTCCTGTGCTCTCCACGCTCCTTGGAAGCACTCCAGGCCTTGCAAGTCCTGACATCCCTCTGCCCCATAAAAACCAGGCCCTGGGATGCTCTTGGCTGGGATAAAAGGCACCAGGGTGGGCTGGAATTTGGAGGAGCCTCTGACAGCTCCGTGACACGAAGCAGGAGCAGCCCTGGAATGTTTGGGATTCTCCAACCTGCTGGGATGATGGAGAGGAGCCTTCATCCCCAGCCCTGGGCCCTCCAGGCCGTGGTTTTTGGGGTGGTCACACCCAGGGCCAAGGTCTGGGTTTCGAGTGTCCATCTGCTGCAGGGACTTGAAAGGAGTTCCTGTTTTTTTTTTGACAGCTGCTGAAATTCCTTTTGTTGGTGTTCCCAGCCTGAGGGTTTATGGGATTCCAGCTCTGGGGAGGGTGGATTTGGGATTATTGTTGCTTCTGGGAACAAATCCCTCTGCTGTCCCTGGGACTCCACAGGTCCCAGCCTTCCAAAGCAAGTGCTTGGGAATTTTTTCCTTGAGAATGTCTGAGCAGAGCTGTTGGGAATGTGTTTTTTTTGTTTTTTTTTCTCTTAATCATTTGGGATGCTTGGAAAACGCTTGGCTGTTTCTGAGGGGTGGTTGATATGGATGGGGTTTGGGAAGTGTGGGAGACCTGTGGCCACAGGGTTCCCATGGGATGTTCCCTATGGGACAGGATCTTTGGGAGTGGGAATTGGGAGTGCACACATCAGTAACGGCCTCTGAGGGGGTGGGTGTGACAGTGTGTCTTTTTTGGGGTGTAGCTGCAGCCCTTCTAGATCCCAGTCAGCCTCTCCAGTGGAGAAACTGCTTGAGAAGAATTCGGGCAGCAATTCCAGCTCACACAGCCACACACGTTACCAGGCTGGCTCAGCAGAGAGGCAGAAGCTCCCAGCCCAAATCAATTTCCAGCAAGGGTTTATTCCATGTGCCAAAGGTGAATCCGGAGCCAAAGAGGGAGAACATGTGGTTTTTCTCAGTTATACAGGATTTGTGGGTGGCACAGGGGGCAGGGCAGGGGACAAGTGACCACAGGGAAGAGAGGAACAGGACACCAGGCCCCATGTCCAGTGGGGAAACAGGGAAAGGGGATGCCATGGGCTGGGTGATGGACTTGCCAAACCCAGAGAGAAGATTGCACAATGTCTGCAAGGGTCCATGGGGGAGAAGCCTTTGTCACACCTGGGATATCTTTAATCTTTGCTTTTCCAGGGAAGGGCAGTTGGAAATTCCTTTAAGGGAACAAGGAACTCCACAACTCCTCTGTTTTTACTAACTAGGCGACTTCCCCAAAGGATTTCTGCAAACACTTAGCAAGGCAGGGAGACACAAGCAAGATGATAAAAACAAGGATTACAATCAAAATTACCCCTTTAACAAAGGATAAAACCCATCCTGTCAATCCCCACTGTCTGAACAGTTCAATCTGGGTTTTCAGTCTTTAATTCCTTCCCTTACTCTCAGAATTGGGAGTGCAAACATCAGAAATGGCCTCTGAGGGGGTGGGGATGGGCAGCTCTTGGAATTCTTTGGTGCTTTCCAAAGGGATGAGACCCCCTCCCACCCCTGCAGAGCTGCCCCCAGGCCTGGCCAATGACTCCAACGAAATTCCAGTCAGGAAAATTATCCTGAGACTTTGCCATCCTTTTATCCCCCTGCCCCATTTGTTTGTTGTTCAGCTCTTCCAGCCAAGGCTGCAGGAATTCCCTTGGGAAGTTTATCCCGTGCCTGTGGCAGGAAGAATGGAAAATTTGGGTGTTGGAGCCTGTGGTGGACACAGCCCGTGGGATTTGCTCTGGCACCTGCTCTGAATTCCCAGGAACAGCAACGAGCCCTGGGCAGGGAGGAGCACATTCCTGCTGGGATCAGAGTCTGTCAGATCCAAAGGGAATTCCTGCATGGACAATTCCTGCATGGACAATTCCTGCATGGACAATTCCTGCATGGAGAGCTGCTCCTGCTGTCCATGTCCCACTTCCAGCTGCTTTTCTGCCTCTGGTCACTCTGTGGAAGTTCAGAGGAAGTCCTTTACATGGAGCTGGGATGTTTTTGGAGCAGGTTCCTTCTGTCCTGTCCTCTGCTCCATCCCTGATGGATGGGGAGTGTGGAACTTGTGTCCCATCCCTGTGACAAGTGTTGGTGTCACTTTGGGATGGGGGACACCGGGATGGGGGAAAGAACCTGGAGCTGTTGAAGGGCTCAGAGGAAATTGGAGCTTCCAGCCTTTATCTTGGGAAAAAAGTCTGGATATTCAGCATAAATCAGTGGCTCTTAGAGGGAATAACCCCAGAGATTTCCATCCTCTCACAGAATGCCAGGATGGTTTGGGTTGGGAGGGATCTGAAGGATCATCCAGTGTCACCTCTGCCATGGCAGGGACACTTCCCGCTGTCCCAGGGGGATCCAGCCTGGCCTTGGGCACTGCCAGGGATCCACAAATCTCTGGGAATTCCAGCCCAGCCAGGAATTCCCAGTTCCCAATCTCCCATCCAGCCCTGCCCTCTGGCAGTGGGAGCCATTCCCTGTGTCCTGTCCCTCCATCCCTTGTCCCCAGTCCCTCTCCAGCTCTCCTGGAGCCCCTTCAGGCCCTGCCAGGGGCTCTGAGCTCTCCCTGGAGCTTCTCCTCTCCAGGGGAACATTCCCAGCTCTCCCAGCCTGCCTCCAGCCCTGGAGCAGCTCTGGGGGCTCCTCTGGATCTCTCCAGCAGCTCCAGGTCTTTCCCATTCCCATGGTGATTCCCACCCTTCTGCTGTGGCCAGGTTGGCTCCAGGTCTCTCAGCTGAGGTTCTTCCCTTGGTGGTGGCTCCAGGAATCTCCCAGATTTTCAGAGAAAAATGGATCTTTAACCTCTGCCACCTTTGAGGGGATTTTCCAGAGTTCAGTTCCTCCCTGGGAAGAGAGAACAAAATAAAGATGGATTGGGTTTAATTCACCTGCTGGTGAATTACCCAGGTGGGAATAAGGGCAGTTTGTGCTCCCATAAACAGCCTTGGGAGGAAGTTGGGTGTGATGAGGAGAAAGTGAATTTGGAAAATGCCACCAGGAACGTTTTCCAGGGAAAATTCAGGAGTGGAAAGCAACAATTTCTACGGGATTTTATATGGATTTAGGGCAGCTCTGTGGGGAATCATCTGAGGGGGCAGAGGGGCAGAATTCCCACCCCTGGATCCCCTTTTCCAGCAGAAAATTCCAACTTTTCTACCCAACCCCTTTCCTTGGCCCAGCGAGGCCATTCCTAAAGAGTTTTTGCTTTTCATTCAGAACAGTTCTTCCTTTAAAAATCCCTGTTAAAACAAGAAAATCAGGAGCTGCTTCCAGCTCTGTGGGATTTTTTTTTTTTTTGCCCCCCTCTCGTATTATGATATTTGAAATAAAAACACCCTGTGAGTTCCCATAAAAGTCCTGCTGGATTTATGACGTGATTGTTAGAGAGCAGAAAAACCTCCAATAAAAAGGAATTTTCAACAAGAGCCCAACCTCCCACGGCTCTTCCTGGCCTCCATCTGCAGCAGAAGGAGCTGGAAGGAATAAAAAAACCTCTTGGAGGCGTTTGGAGATTGTAAACCTAACTAAAAATAGCAAATCCGGGCTTTTATTAAGGATTTTTCCCTCTGGGGAATCCACAGGATTGAGGAAAAGTGGAATTTGGATGTGCTCATCCCACCCAGGTAGCACCAGGAATGGCTTTTCCCGGGAGTTTTTTCGTTCCCAACTGCATGATTTTGACCTATTGTTCCCCAAAAAATAATGGCATGAAAAGAGGGAAGGACTTGGCAGTTCCTCTGTCTCTAATGGAGAATTGTGGATTTTTAGGAAGCTGAGGGTGGTTCTTGCCCCAGGAACACTTGGCAGAGTCGTCCTGGCTTGATATTTTTCCAAAATACTTCCCAGGGGTGCTGGAGCTACTGGGATTGAGCCCTTCAGAAAGCTGAGGAGCAGCTGAAGTGTGGAATTCCTGAAGGATCCATCCGTGTCCCAGCGTGGAATAAAATCTGGGAGAGCCAAAATTTGGGGATGTGAGGAGGAGGCTCTTCCCATGCCTGTCAACACTTGGAGCCAAGAAAGTGAAAAGATTCCCAGTTGGTCCCCGCTGGAGTTGGGGTGGGATTGTGCCAAGGAAAAAGACAGCCTGGAAAGTTTATTAATGGAAAGGCCTGAAATAGCAGGAAAAGCTCCTCTTCCTGTGTTCTCCCAGCTGGAAAATCGGGAAAAAGGTATTTGGGCAGTGGGGTGGTGTTAAAGGGGTCTGGAAGGTTCTTCTGAAGGTCCTGCTGGGAGGGAACTCCACAGCTCAGCTCCGTGAGGATTCTGCTCTCCTTTATCCCTTGGCTGCCTGAAACTTGTGGAAAACAGGAGAGGTTTGGCTGGTGGAGGATCCTCGAGTTTGGGAGATGAGGGAGGAATTTGGATGATGAAGGAGAAGTTTGGATGATGAAGGAGAAGTTTGACTCTTGAAGGATCTTCAAGTTTGGGAGATAAAGGAGAAGTTTGGATGATGAAGGAGAAGTTTGAATGATGAAGGAGGAATTTGGCTGATGAAGGACCTTTGAATTTGGATGATGAAGGAGGAGTTTGGATGATAAAGGAGATGTTTGGATGATGAAGGAGAAGTTTGGCCGTTGAAGGATCTTCAAGTTTGGGAGAGGAAGGAGAAGTTTGGATGATGAAGGAGAAGTTTAGATGATGAAGAATCTTTGAGTTTGGGAGATGAAGGAATTTGTCTGATGAAGCAGAAGTTTGGCTGATGAAGAACCTTTGAATTTGGATGATGAAGGAGAAGTTTGGATGATGAAGGAGAAGTTTGGATGATGAAGGACCTTTGAGTTTGGATGATGAAGGAGAAGTTTGGATGATGAAGGAGAAGTTTGGATGATGAAGGATCTTTAAGTTTGGGAAATGAAGGAGGAGTTTGGCTGAGGAAGGACCTTTGAGTTTGGATGATGAAGGAGAAGTTTGGATGATGAAGGACCTTTGAGTTTGGATGAAGAAGAACCTTCAAATCTGGCAGGAAGTCATGTGTGAACATTCCCACCTCCCAGTGATCCAGTGGGGATGATTTTATTGCCTCCAGTGAGGATGGAGATCCTCCCTCACCCTGTAGGAATAATAAAGCAAAGGAATTTTAACCTTCTCAACACTCCTTTCATCCCTGTTGGTGTTTTGGAGATGGAGATTCCAACCAGGCACCTCCCTGTGAAGGGATGGAGAGGCAGAGCCTTTGGGAATCCAGGGAAAAACTTCCACTGACTTTAGTGACTTTGATCCAGATCCATGTGGATCCCATTTCCAAGCAGTGGGATGGGAGATAAATGAACATAATTGCAAATTAAAGAGCAGCCTAATCAATAGGGAATGATTTAATTCCTGGGCTTTTCCTCAGAATCAGCCGGGATGAGCATCAGGGAAAACTGAGGGTGTTGGGGAGCTGGCAGGAATTTCCTGCTGTGATTGTTCATGGGATCATGGGATGGTGGAATTCCAGGCTGGACAGGGCCTGGAGCAGCCTGGGATAGAGGAAGGTGTCCCTGCCCATGGCAGGGGTGGGAATGGGATCATCCTGAACATCCCTTCCATCCCAAACCATTCCCTGATCCTATCCTGTGATCATTTCACTTCCCAAAACGCCTCATCCCTTCTTCCACAGGATTCAATCCATCCTTGGGGGTCTCACATTTCCCAGACACCTCCCTATGGAATTAAAAATCCCCTTCCACTTCACACACCAAGGGCTTGGTGACTCGTCCTTCCCTTTCCTGCCCTTTCATCCCACGGAATTCCAGAGCCCAGGAATCCTGGCTTTGAATGTGCCTGTTCCCATTAAAACTTCCCGAGAGGAGAAGTTGAAGTGGATTCAACTTCCCAAATTCCTTAATTCCCAAATCCCCCCTGCAGCCCCAAATTTCCCAAATCCTCCTTGCAGCCCTGCAATTCCCTAATCCTCCCTGCAATTCCCAAATCCTCCCTGCAATTCCCAAATCCTCCCTGCAATTCCCAAATCCTCCCTGCAACCCTAAAATTCCCAAATCCTCCTTTGCAGCCCTGAAATTCCCAAATCCTCCCTGCAGCCCTCTTCTCCGACCGGGAAGAGCCGGCCAAAATCAGGATGCAAATTTATGCAAAGTGGCTTCTCTCTCTGCCAGGGAAATCTTCCTGTTCTTGACTCCGCTCCAAGCAAAATCCCATTAGGCCCTAAAAATTAATTTCAGGCACGTTTTTCCCCCAGTTGTTTGCAATTCTCCTTCTCTGCCAATTCCAGCCCCTCCTGCAGCTCTCCCTGATTTATTCCAGCCCCGCAGTCGCGTTGTGTGCTCTGGAAAGGCAGAAAATTCCAGGGTGGGATTGTTTTGGGATGGATGGGAGCTTTATCCCTTGGATAAAATCCATGTCCCTGGATTCCCCACAGGGCTGTAAAGAAGGGTGGGATGAGGGGCTGGGATGTGTTCGGGTTTTTGCTGAAGTTTATCTTTTATCCAGAGGGAAGATGGGAGTTGGGAATGTCCCAGCTACGACAGAATTCCAAGGCAGAGTGTCCTTTTCCATGCTGGAATCGTCATAAAATCGTGGAGTGGTTTGGGTTGGAATGGATCTTCAGGGTTATCCTGCTCCAATCCTGTCCTTTCCTCCAACCCAACCCAATCCAATCCAATCCAATCCAGTCCAACCCAACCCAATCCAATCCCATCCAATCCAATCCAATCCAGTCCAGTCCAATCCAATCCAATCCAATCCAATCCAATCCAATCCAATCCAATCCATTCCAATCCAACCCAATCCAATCCAATCCAATCCAATCCAGTCCAATCCAATCCAATCCAATCCAATCCAATTCAGTGCAACCCAATCCAGTCCAACCCAATCCAACCCAATCCAGTCCAATCCAGTCCAATCCAACCCAACCCAACCCAATCCAATCCAATCCAACCCAACCCAATCCAATCCAATCCAATCCAATCCAATCCAATCCAATCCAATCCAGTCCAATCCAACCCAACCCAACCCAATCCAATCCAATCCAACCCAACCCAATCCAATCCCATCCAATCCAATCCAATCCAGTCCAATCCAATCCAATCCAATCCCATCCAATCCAATCCAATCCAGTCCAATCCAATCCAATCCAATCCCATCCAATCCAATCCAATCCAGTCCAATCCAATCCAATCCATTCAGCCAAACTTCAATCAAACTCCAACCCAATCAATCCCAAATTCTTTTGTGCACCATCAACCCCAAAACTTCCTGGAATTTTCACCGGGAGAGCAGGGAATTCCTTTTCACCCCAAAGGCTTTTGGGGAGGTGCTGCTCCATGACCACGTCCTGCTGTTCCTGGAGAAATCCCTCTGGATCCCCTGGCCCCTGCCCTGGTGTCCCTCTCCTGCCTATTGGAAGGTTTTCAGGAATGTTGGCTTTTCCATGATTGGCTTTTTCAGCTGGAATAGCAAATCCCACCCCACCCAAAGGGGTGGGATGCGCTCAGGCTATTCCCAGACTTCAGGAAAACCCTCTCCAATATCCTGGATATCCTTCCACAAGGAAATCCTCTGATTTTTTTTCCACTCGTGGCTTCCTTCCTCCCTTCCTGCTCCTGGCTGGAGCTTCTTCCCACCATCCTCATTGTTCCTGTCTTTTCCAAGATCCTCTCTGAGCCTCTCTCAGCCCTTCCTACTCCACACCTCCCAAATTCCCTGGTGTCCTGGATTTCCTGCTCTCCCTGGCCCACATCCAGGGACAGGGAAATGCCCCAAGACTGGAGAAACTTTTGATAACACAAGATCCAGGATTCCTGGATTCCCCTCATTGGGTGGTGCTCGGAAACCAAGTGGAGAATAATTCCAGTGGAATAATTCAGGTGGAAAGGGAATTTTTTAGGTCCCTGATCCATCCCCAGGTATCCTTGGAGATCCCAGGTGGTGCCAGGCAGTTCCAGAGGCTTCTCTCCTTATGCCCTCATGGCTGATGAAGGATCCTCGAGTTTGGATGATGAAGGAGGGGTTTGGATGATGAAGGACCTTTGATTTTGGCTGATGAAGAACCTTCAAATTTGACAGGACACCATTATCCTGGTGTCCCCTCATTATCCTGGTGTCCCCTCATTATCCTGATGTTCTGCTCTGTCCCAGCCACCACTCCATGAACAACTTGTTTAATTAACTCATTAGCAGGTGCAGGAATTCCAGTGGCTTTGGATCAAGGGGTTTTATTGGGAATTAACACTTCAGGGCAGGGAAAAGGGCTGCGTTTCCCTGCTCCCATCGTTGCAATCCTGGGAAATTCTAATCCCAGCTCCAAAACCAGGGGCTGAAGGGGATTGAACCAGTACAGGAGCTCTTCCCTGTCCTCCTGGGGCTTAGATGGGATTTTGGGAGGGAATTGCAGGTCAGGAGGGGCTGGAATGGAATTCCCAGAGCAGCTGTGGCTGCCCCTGGATCCCTGGCAGTGTCCAAAGCCACGTTGGATCACCCTGGGACAGTGGGAGGTGTCCCTGCCCAATGGAATCCCTTCCAAACCATTCCAGGAATTTCATGATTCCACGTCTAACCGACATTTTAGGGAGAAGGGAACGATGGAAGGAGCAGTTCACCAAATTCTGCTGCATCCTCAGCCAAAATGAGGAAAAAGCTCAGGAAATCCTCAGGATTTGATCCCTTCTTGCTCCTGAGCCTTGTCGGGTCTCTCCTCCTCCCTGAGGGAGCAGGAAAAAGATCAGGAAAAGAGGGAATTCCATGTCCTGACTAAAACAAACTTGTCCTTGAGGGCTGACCTGGCCTTGGGAAGGGCTTATCCAGGATCCCAATGTCCCACCAGAGCGTGGGTGCGTTTTTCCCGGAGATTTTCCTGCAGGAGGAAAGCAGTTTCCCTGGAATAGGGGATCCCGGTGCTCCACCAGAGTGTGGGTGTTTTTCCCAGAGATTTTCCCGCAGGAGAAAAGAAGTTTCCTTGGAATATTTCCCGGGAGCGGGTGGGTTTATCCAGCGGTCTGCAGAGGGCTCTCTCCACACGCCGACTAAAGGGAAAACTCTGGATCCGATCCCAGGAATTCAGCGGGGTGAAATAACCGAGGCTTGGGGCCGCCATCGGCAGCTGGGCTTTTTTATGATCCCGGGATAATAAAATTTCAGGCATTAATGTGGAGTGAAACACGATTCCTAAATCGTGGAGTGAGCTCTGGAAGCAGCCGAGGAGGAGCTGCCAGAACTCAGAGTTATTGAGGAGCTGCTTTGGGAAAAAAGGGAAGGGTCGGATCCTGATCCTGTTGGAATTCAGGGATGAGGGAATTGAAGCTGGATTTGAGGGGAAATAAAAAATCATGGCTGTGGAAAGGTGGGATTTATTGGGAGGATTGATTTGGGGAGGTGAATTAATTCCTTTGGGGAAAAACTGATTCACAAAATCCCAGGATTCCATCAGATCCTCCAGGAAATACAGTCACAGGATGTTGGGGTGGATTTGGGATGCAGGAAACCCCTTCCCTATGGAATGTGGGTTTTTTTCCCTCTCTGATGGTTCTCTCAGAGGGAGAAATCCCACCACAAAACAGAAGGGAAAAGAGGAAATAAATTGTTTAACTCAAGGAAAACACATGGGATTTTTGGGAATATTTTTGGGAATATTTGGGAGTTGTTTTCCACAGAATTCCAGAATCCCTGAAGAATTTGGTTGGAAGGGGAAAAAAAAATTCCTGGCTGTGGAGAAGTGGGATTTATTGGGAGAATTGATTTGGGGAGGTGAATTAATTCCTTTGGGGAAAAACTGCTCTGCAGAATCCCGGGATTCCATCAAATCCACCAGGAAAAACAGTCACCGGGTGTTGGGGTGGATTTAGGATGCAGGAAGCCCCTTCCCTATGGAATGTGGGTTTTTTTCCCTCTCTGATGGTTCTCTCAGAGGGAGAAATCCCACCACAAAACAGAAAGGAAAAGAGGAAATAAATTGTTTAACTCAAGGAAAACACACTGGATTTTTGGGAATATTTTTGGGAATATTTTTGGGAATATTTGGGAATTGTTTCCCACAGAATTCCAGAATCCCAGAAGAGTTTGGTGGGTAGGGGAAAAAAAAAATCCTGTCTGTGGAAAGGTGGGATTTATTGGGAGAATTGTTTTGGGGAGGCAAATTAATTCCTTTGGGGAATTAATTTCCTTTGGGGAAAATTGCTCTGCAGAATCCCAGGATTCCATCAAATCCACCAGGGAAAACTGTCACTTGTTGTTGGGGTGGATTTGGGATGGGGGGAAACCCCTTCCCTATGGAATGTGGGGGTTTTTTGCCCTCAGAGTGAGAAATCCCACCACAAAACAGAAAGGAAAAGAGGAAATAAATTGTTTAAGTCAGGGAAAACACACTGGATTTTTTTGAATATTTTTGGGAATATTTTTGGGAATATTTTTGGGAATATTTGGGAGTTGTTTTCCACAGAATTCCAGAATCCCTGAAGTGTTTGGTCAGAAGGGGAAAGACAATTCCCATTCCAGCCAGGCCTGGATTTGTGCCCTTCCCAACAGCTCTGTCCCTGCCCCAGCTCCACATCCCACAGAAAAACCTGGGAATGACAGGATTCCTCTTTATTCCCACACACACGGGCCATTGATCCCAGGCTCTGTTTTATGGGATAAGGAGGGGGGAAAATGGGATTGGAACAGGATGGGGGAGAGACCGCGAGGGAATTTTGTTTATGAAGTCCAGCCCTGTTCTGGTGGAAATCAAAATTCCTGTTCCTTTATTTTTTTTTTCCTCCCCTCTGTATTAAACTCCCTGTCCTTTTACAGGAAGTCTTAATAAATTTCCTTGGGATCTTTAAAATGGAATTTTTCAAAAAAATCATAATTCCCCCGTGGAAGCCTCAGGATCCACCACAGGGGCAGAGCCTGGAGCCAGGGAATGTTTGGGAGCCTGTAAAAATCCCCTCGTTAATTTGGAATTCTGAATGCTTTGCCTGTGGAGTGAAGTTCTCCGGGAGCTCCTTCCCATCTCTGGAGCAGAGGGGGAAAAAAAAATGGATTTTCTGGGATGGAGGGGTGGAGGGAGGGGAAAAAAACCCTCACAGACCTTCTGCTCCACAGATTTCTCCCTCCAAGGATCCCTCCTTTTTCCTGGAGCTCTCCACAAATGGATTTTTCCATGTGTGAGGGGCTGGGATGAAGCCTTGGAGTGCTGGGATTGGGTCAGGATGGGACCGGTCTGGTGGGATTCTGGTCTGGGATACAGCAAGGTGGGAAAAGTACATGGAGGGGGTGGGAAAGGGATGATCCCGGGACGGGGCAGAGCCCAGGGAATGAGCAAGGTAAAATCCAGAGGAATGGGAGCTGGAATAGGGANAGGGAGAGCTCAGAGCCCCTGGCAGGGCCTGAAGGGGCTCCAGGAGAGCTGGAGAGGGACTGGGGACACGGGATGGAGGGACAGGACACAGGGAATGGCTCCCACTGCCAGAGGGCAGGGCTGGATGGGGGATTGGGAACTGGGAATTCCTGGCTGGGCTGGAATTCCTAGAGCAGCTGTGGCTGCCCCTGGATCCCTGGCAGTGTCCAAGAACAGGTTGGACATTGGGAAAATGGAAAGTGGGAATGGGATGAACTTTCAGCCCCTTCCATCCCAAACCATTCCAGGATTCTGGGATTCAGCAGTTTTTCCTAATCCTCCATTCAAATCCAAGCTGGATTTTTTTTTTTTCCCTCCGAGTTTTCCCTCCAGGTTGCTCCGTTTTTCTCCTATCATCACTTATTGATCCAATTATTCGACATTAATCCATGATCAATCCCCAATTTCCTTCTCAAGGAAATCCATCCCAGCCCCTCCCAACCCTCCCTGCCAGGAATTTTATCCCAACATCCCATCTCTCCTTCCTTCAGCTTCAATCCAACCCTTTCCAGGCACTCTGCAGCCATGAATTCCCTGACTCTGGAATTCTCCTGTTCCTGTGTCAATTCCCAGCCTGGAGGAATTTTTGGGAAGCCAAAACCTCCCAAATCCTCTTTGGTTGGTTTAATATCCCCGAATATTTCAGGTATAAAATTCCTCCTTTCTGGAGTGATTCCTTCAACCCCAAACAGCAGAAGGCAGCTCGTGGTTCCCACAGTTTCCATCCCCGTGGAAAACTCTCCCTCGTTTTTCTGGGATTGGTCATTCGACGTTTTTTAAAGGACAATTTTTAAGGGACAATTCCTGTCCTTCCCAAGACCTTTATCATTCCACAGGCTCGACCTTTCCCTTCTTTTTCCCCTTTCCTTCTTTTTCTTTTCCTTCTTTCTCCTTTCCCAGGAAAAGGACTGGGAGGAAAACCGGGATCTGCAGATTTTCACTGGGCAATGATGCTCCAGGGTGGCTTTTCCTTCCCCAAAAACTCTAAAAGGAGAATTGGGAAACACGGATTCCCACTTCCATTCCCCTTAAAAATCTGGGAAAAACGGATTTTAGCGGGATAATTCCATGATCTCCCATGAGAGGGCATCTCTGCCCTTCCCGTGGAGCATCCCGGAGCTGGAGCTCAGATCCCTGAAACCCTCAGCCCCTTCCTGCTCCTCTCCTTTTGCCTTCTGGAAAAGATGGATTTTTTTTTTTTTTTCCCTGGGAGCAGGGAATATCCTGAATTGGGGTGGGGTATTTTTATTTTTATTTTTGTTTTTATTTTTGTTTTTGTTTTTTATTTTTAATTTTTTATTTTTAGTTTTTTTTTTTGGTTATTTTTTATTTTTACTTTTATTTTTATTGTCATCCAGGAATTCTGATAATTCCCCAAGGAATTTTTTTTTTAAAATTTATTTCCCAGCTTCATCTCTCCCCTCCTCTTTTTGGGAATTCTCTCTCTGGGTTTAAGATTGCAGCCCCCACTTGGGAAAGGACTTCCTTGGCCAAGAGGCTGAGAATTCCCAATAAAACCCAATTTTCCTCCAGGACTGCTCCTCTCAATCCCACAGTTGGATCAAACCTTTGTTTCCC
>JANPWX010017313.1:0-11693 GCA_024734555.1 Trochalopteron elliotii
AAGTTTTAATACCTCTGTGGTACCTAGGGTTACTTCCTTACCCAGAAATAGCCCTGGTATTATCCCTAATTCGCAGTTCTTTTAGCCATGGGATACTAACCAGAATACTCATTGGGCTGGGCTTGTTTGTAATGATTTATAGGAGGGTTACCAAAATGCTGGAATCCGTTCCAGAAGTGTTTGGTTCTTTGTTATGGGTGTTTACTCAGTTTGTTGGGGGAGAAGCAGGGGAAGGGGTTTTCCAGCCTCTGTTCTCCTTCTTCTCCTTTGGATTGCTTACATCTCTATTAGAAAATGTTCAGTCTCCCCTGAGTGTTAAAGAGACCATCTTTCTGGCATTTAATTGAATAAGTTTTTTTTATACTGTCCGCAGTTTATAAAAAATGAAAGCTGAGATTTCCAAAGGGGCTAATGAGATTTCTGATTTAGGAGTAAAGCCAAGCAGGAGAAATCTTGAGTGGAGTGGGAAATGGGAGGATATGGGCCAAATTTTAAAGGAATTCTCTGATCCTATAGTCTTGGACTTCCCATCTGAACAAATTCAGAACCCAGCTGAGGTGGCAAAGTACCTAAAAGAGAAGTGCCATGGTAGTACTAAAGAGAAAAGGATTATTGTAGTGAGCTGGGCCCTGGCATATGTTTATCGTACTCTGCTAGATACCGCAGGGCAGCAGATAGAAGAAAGGGAACAGGGAGATAAATTAGTTACTATTCCAGTCACTCAGGCTGCAGCTAATATCCCAGGCTCCAGGCCAGTAGCTGAACGAGACAGTAGGCCTCAACCAGTGGCTGTTGCTGCTAATACAAGAGGCGGAAAGTGTAAAAGCAAGACCGATCGCAAGGTGGAGGATGATGATGATGATCCAGGAGAAGGACCTTCACCAAAATCAGAAGCCACATCGAGGGGTACAGATTCTGGAACCAATATTGATTCTCTTTCCCTAAAGGACCTTCGAGGCCTAAGAAAGGACTACAGGTGACAACCCGATGAATCTATAATTAGTTGGTTAGTCCGCCTTTGGGATGCTGCAGGGGAGGCTACCATTCTGGATGGCACTGAAGCAAGGCATTTGGGATCTCTGTCACATGATCCTGTCATTGACCAAAGCATGATGAGGGAGGCTAGCCCTCACAGTCTCTGGGAATGGATCCTGGAAGGTGTAGCACAAAGATACCTGTGTGCAGATGACCTCTATCTGCAGCAGACACAGTGGAAGACCATAGAACAGGGGATCCAACGTCTGAGAGAGATGGCTGTAGCAGAGCTCATTTTTTCAGATGACGTAACAACTAGGAATCCGGACCTGGTACCATGTACACCTGTCATGTGGAGGAAACTTGTGCGACTTGGGCCACCTGAATACGCTTCTGCTCTAGCAATAATGAAGCGGGATGAGACATATGAGACTGTGCTTGATATGGCGAAGAAGCTTCGAGCATATGCAGATGCCGTGCATGGCCCAACACATGCCAGAATTGCAGCTGTGGAAACACGTCTACAGAAACTAGAAGATAAGATAGAGGAGAATCACAAGAAACTCAGGGAGGAGATTAGAGAGGACCTCTTCCAAATTTCAGCAGTACAGATCAGAGGTGTTGGTACCCAACGAAGACGTTCCCCAGATAGGGAGAGAGGGTACACTCGACGAGCTGAGCTGTGGTTCTTCCTGTGTGATTGCGGAGAAAACATGAAGAGGTGGGATGGAAAATCTACTGCTGCTTTGGCACAACGGGTACATGAGCTGAAGGGAGGCAAGACCCAGAGAGGAGGTTCCACCAAAAGGGAAGCAGCTCCAATTGCCCGTAGGCGAACGGCCAGATATGATGATGATGACATGTCCGATCCCCTTGAAGGAACCTCTAAGACATACGCCCAAGGAAAGAAGGAAAACCAGGCCTAGAGGGGCCCTGCCTCTAGCCAGGTAGAGGCTAGGGAAAATCGTGTTTTTTGGAATGTGTGGATTTGTTGGCCTGGCACGTCTGAACCACAAGAATATCAGGCCTTGGTGGATACTGGTGCACAGTGCACATTAATTCCATCAACACATGTAGGGGCAGAATCTGTTTCTATTGCTGGTGTGACCGGGGAATCACAGGACTATAGGTTGGTGGAGGCAGAGGTGAGCCTGACTGGAAATGAGTGGAAGAAACACCTTATTGCAACTGGTCCAGAGGCCCCATGCATTTTGGGCATAGACTATCTTCGGAGTGGGTATTTCAAAGACCCTAAGGGACTCAAATGGGCATTTGGGATAGCAGCTGTAGTGATGGAGGGCATACAGCAATTGAACACCTTGCCTGGACTGTCCGAGAATCCGTCAACAGTAGGACTTCTGAAGGGGGAAGAGCAACAGGTACCAATTGCCACCTCAATAGTGCACCGCCGACAGTATAGAACAACTCGAGATGCCGTGATCCCCATTCATAAGATGATCCGTGAGCTGGAGAGTCAAGGGGTGGTCAGCAAAACCCACTCACCCTTCAACAGCCCCATCTGGCCTGTGCGAAAATCTGAAGGAGAATGGAGACTGACTGTGGACTATCGTGCATTGAATGAAGTGACTCCACCGCTGAGCGCTGCTGTGCCGGACATGTTGGAGCTCCAGTACGAGCTGTAGTCCAAGGCAGCAAGGTGGTATGCCACTATTGACATTGCTAATGCATTTTTCTCCATTCCTCTGGCAGCGGAGTGCAGGCCTCAGTTTGCCTTCACATGGAGGGGAGTGCAATACACCTGGAACCGACTGCCCCAGGGGTGGAAGCACAGTCCTACCATCTGCCATGGACTGATCCAGGCTGCACTGGAAAAGGGTGAGGCTCCAGAACACCTACAGTATATTGATGACATCATTGTGTGGGGGAACACAGCAGCAGAAGTGTTTGAGAAAGGAAAGGAAATCATCCAGATCCTCCTGGAAGCCGGTTTCGCTATCAAGAAGAGTAAAGTTAAGGGACCAGCCCGTGAGATCCAGTTCTTGGGAGTAAAGTGGCAAGATGGACGGCGTCAGATTCCTACTGACGTCATCAACAAGATTACAGCAATGTCTCCACCAACCAGCAAGAAGGAGACACAAGTGTTCCTAGGTGCCATAGGCTTTTGGAGAATGCATATGCCTGAGTACAGTCAGATCGTGAGCCCTCTCTACCTGGTTACCCGTAAGAAGAATGATTTCCACTGGGGCCCCGAACAGCAGCAAGCCTTTGCCCAGATCAAGCAGGAGATCGCTCATGCAATGGCCCTTGGCCCAGTCAGGACAGGACCAGATGTGAAGAACGTGCTCTACTCTGCAGCCGGGAACCATGGTCTGTCCTGGAGCCTTTGGCAGAAAGTGCCTGGGGAGACTCGAGGCCGCCCACTAGGATTTTGGAGTCGAAGCTACAGAGGGGCCGAAGCCAGCTACACTCCAACTGAGAAGGAAATTTTAGCAGCCTATGAAGGAATCCAAGCTACCTCGGAGGTGACTGGCACAGAAGCACAACTCCTCCTGGCACCCCGACTACCAGTGCTGGGGTGGATGTTCAAAGGAAAGGTCCCCACCACCCACCACGCTGCCGATGCCACATGGAGCAAGTGGATTGCTCTAATTACACAGCGCACCCGTATGGGTAAATTGAATCGTCCTGGGATCTTGGAAATAATTACAAATTGGCCGGAAGGTGAAAGTTTTGGTCTCACAGATGAAGAACCAGAACAAGTGACACGGGCTGAAGAAGCTCCACCATATAATCAACTGCCAGCAGAGGAGACACATTATGCTCTTTTCACTGACGGTTCCTGCCGCATTGTAGGGATGAACCGGAAGTGGAAAGCATCTGTGTGGAGTCCCACACAACAAGTCGCTGAGGCCACTGAAGGAGATGGTGGATCGAGCCAACTTGCAGAACTCAAAGCCGTTCAATTGGCCCTGGACATTGCTGAGAGAGAGAAGTGGCCAAAACTCTACCTCTATACTGATTCATGGATGGTAGCCAATGCTCTGTGGGGATGGCTAGAGAGGTGGAAAAAGGCTAATTGGCAGCGTAGAGGAAAACCAATTTGGGCTGCTGAAGAGTGGAAAGACATTGCTACCAGGGTAGGGAGACTACCTGTGAAAGTCCACCACGTAGATGCTCATATCCCCAAGAGTAGAGCTAATGAGGAGCATCAAAACAATGAGCAGGTAGATCGGGCTGCAAAGATAGAGGTGTCAAAGATAGACTTAGATTAGGAGCACAAGGGAGAGCTGTTCCTAGCCCGATGGGCCCACGATGCCTCAGGTCATCAGGGCAGAGACGCCACCTATAAGTGGGCACGAGACCGAGGGGTGGATCTAACCTTGGACAGTATTTCTCAGGTTATTCACGATTGTGAGACGTGTGCTGCCATCAAACAGGCCAAGCGGGTGAAGCCCCTATGGTATGGTGGACGGTGGTCCAAATACAAGTATGGGGAGGCCTGGCAGATTGATTATATCACATTACCCCAGACACGTCAAGGTAAGCGCTACATGCTCACAATGGTGGAAGCCACCACGGGGTGGCTGGAGACCTACCCTGTTTCTCATGCTACGGCCCGTGACACCATTCTGGGCCTTGAGAAGCAAGTCCTGTGGAGACATGGTACCCCTGAGAGGATTGAGTCAGACAACGGGACTCATTTCAAGAACAGCCTTATCAATACCTGGGCTAGGGAACATGGCATTGAGTGGGTGTACCATATCCCCTACCATGCACCAGCTGCTGGGAAAGTGGAAAGATTCAATGGACTGTTAAAGACCACCTTGAGAGCATTGGGTGGGGGATCTTTCAGAAACTGGGAGCAGCATTTGGCAAAGGCCACCTGGTTGGTTAACACCCGAGGTTCCGCCAACCGAGCGGGTCCTGCTCAGTCTGAGCTCCTTAATATCGTAGATGGAGATAAAGCCCCAGTGGCCCATGTCAGAGGTTTGTTGGGAAAGACAGTATGGATCAACCCTGCCTCGAGTACAGGCAAACCCATCCGTGGGATTGTTTTTGCTCAAGGACCAGGTTGTACATGGTGGATAATGCAGAAAGATGGAATAACACGCTGTGTACCTCAGGGAGATCTGAATGTGGGGTGAGACTCATATGTAAATGTCATTGTTGGCTGAATGTTACTACATGGAACAGAAGGAAACGTATAAGTGTCAAAGGTCTGAGCAAGTAAGATAGAAGGAAATGTGTAAGTGTTGAAGGTTTGAGTAAGTGAGATGCAAGTTTTTTATTGTATGTTCACGATATGGGATAAGGGGTGGAATGTCCTGGGTTGACGGTGCCTCCTATCCCAATCGTGCAGCTTTACCTCTATGTACTACACTGTTATGTCTAACAGCTGCCCCACCCCCCCCGGTGGGGTGTTTTGCCGCGGTGGGGCTACTTGTTTTGGCTTTTGCTGCTAGCTTTGCTTGGCTACTGGCTTTGCTTTGCTGCTGCCTTTACTTTGCTACTGGCTTTGTTTTTTGCTTTTGCTTTTTTTTGTTTTTTCCTTTGCTGGTTTTCACTGCTTTCATTTTTTTTTTCCCTTTTTTCTCTTCCTTTTTTCTCCCCCCCCGCCCCGAAGATCATTGGACCGGCTCCAGACCTGACCTGGGAATATCTGGGGGTCCCCAATGCCTGAAAACAGAAGCTCTGCGCCCTCCCCTCACAGCAACTGCTTGAGTATTTTTCTTTTCCCTTGTGTTGGGGAGTGTCTTTGTTTATTTGTCAATAAATAGGTTTTTTCCACTTCTCCTCCGAGGAATTCCTTCTCAAACCCAGAGCTGGGGGGAGGAAGGGGTGGTGGAGGTTTGTTTTCTGGGGGGCTCCTTCTGGAGACCTTCCCCTAATTTGTCCTAAACCAGGACACACCTGGAGAAGAACAGATAAGAGATGGAGCAGGGAGCACAGTAGAGCTTTTGAATCGAGGTATCTTAGCCTTGGCTGGGTACAGGCCAAGGTGTAGAGACAC
Organism: Trochalopteron elliotii; assembly: GCA_024734555.1. Taxonomy (NCBI): domain Eukaryota; kingdom Metazoa; phylum Chordata; class Aves; order Passeriformes; family Leiothrichidae; genus Trochalopteron; species Trochalopteron elliotii. The sequence continues at coordinate 5,948 of JANPWX010017313.1, forward strand.
CACAAATATGAAAAAGAGCTAGGAAGGGAGCTGCATATGTAACTGTCAAGAATGGAATTCATTAAAACTATGGAATTTTGTAAAAGCTGCCAAATAATCCAAACAATTGGCTCTCTGTAGTTTGTGGGGAAAATCTGGTGATTGTTTAGACCTGTGGCCTATTTTGAGCTGTTAGAAGTATGTAACACTGTACTGTGAGAATAATATCTGATTTCAATGGCTTCAATAGCTTCAATTCCTTTTTACCCTGACTTCAGCTTAGACTTCAAAAAGTTTTAACTTCAGACCAAACTCTGATATCTTTTGCTCAAGCTTTGACTTGAGGCTCCCTGCTTGGATTAATTTTGTTCCCCCTCTTTGAAGTCCTGTCTCTCAGTTGTGCAGCACCCACCCAGTCTAAGTCTCAGCTCTGGCCAAGCTGTGGCTTTGACTGGTGGCAGAAGTGTCCCATGAAGCCCCCCCAGTTTGGGTCTGAGTTCTGGCCAGGCTATTGCCCTGACCGGCAGGAAAAGCATCAAACTCAGGTGTTTCAGTGCTCAAAATGAAAGCAAATCACTTGGACTAACTGATTTGACTTTTCAGAAGCTGAACCCTTTTTCCTCTGAGAGAAACATGAAAAGCCTCATCTGGAAGAGGCTCTTCAAGTCCTCCTTGGGAAAAGGAGCTCCTTCAGCAATAGCAGACCCTGAGTAATAGCAAAGCATATAGGCAGTTATAACTTTCACCTTATAATTTTATTCAAAATTACATTATTTGTTCCTATTATAGTTGCTAAAACAAGAAAAGGGGTGAAGAGGGGTGGGTGTACAACCCCCTCAAAAGTCTTCAGTGTTCTCATGTTCTCATGTTTTGCTCATGCTTTGAAATCGATTCACAACATAACCCAGCAAGCCAACAGCTTGCCAGAAGCAGAAGATTGTCAATAGGAAGACAATTTACCCACCACCTTACTTGAACTCCAAGACTCAAACATTTGGGAGACGTCAGAGGCAGAAAGATGTGTGTTTTATTTTAAATGGGTTTAAGTTGAATCATTTATTCTTTTCTAGTGTCAAGTTGTAACTTGTAACTTCTAAGCAATTAACCTGTGACATGCTAGCCTGAAAGACCATGATATTTGTGAATTTTGTCTGACAGCTCCTAGACATGAATGCTGCAGCTCCAATGGTACATGGGACACATTACTGGCTAGGGAAACTATGTTTGTCAAAGTGAGTAAAAAGCCTTCTTCAAATTAAATCCATACTTCTTTCCTCATCCTATCTGCAAAGCACCTGCAAGAAGCATAACAAAGAACACTTTTGAATTTTTTTAATTTTAACTGAAAAGAGAGATTTGTCACAGCTAGTCTTTAGCTAAGACAAAATAAATCTGCTCATGGCAAGTCCAGTTCAGCTGACCTGACTTGTTCTAGAAGCCCCTAGGTGAATAAGAGAGCTCGTGCAGAGACCTCAGCCAGTCATGGTCAGTCCAGAGGGCAGAGCTATCACTGGTCAAGGAGCTGGGCAGGGCTAAGACTGAGACTAATCAGTGTCTAGACCTGGAAGTTTTCAACTCCCTATATAAGAAGGTTTTGAACAATAAAACCGGCTGTTTTGTGTCATGATCAAGACTACTTGAGTCATGATTTCTGTCTCCCTACCTACGACTGTCACATAATAGAACAGAACAGCAGAGCCCTGGAGAAACAGATAAAGGATGTAACTCTGGCAAACAGAAGTCATTCAAAGTGCAAGCAGGATTCCAGCTCAGCTCTGCAAGGCTGACCAAACAGAAATTATGCAAAACGACAATACTGCCCTTACTCAAAAGTGGGGGTCAAGGAATAGATACCTAAAAACGACACTAGACATTGAAGACAGAGCTCAAAGGACTGTGTAAGGACTTGTGTTAAGCAGTGCAACTATATCAAATAAAGGAAGGAAGTGGGGATAGTTAATGAATATGTAATCAGTGTGTGTGATAAAAACTGTTCATTTGATGCTCAGTGCACTCGAATGGCGAAAGGATCACCCAAGTGACCAGCACACTGTTATAAAAAATACCTATTCTCAAATACTCAAAACTGTGTTTAAAAGTTTCTGTCCAGTGGATTTCAGTACCAGTGGTGTCCTTGATTCCATTATGCCCCACTGTGGCAGGACATCCCCCCTACTACAGAAGAGCTTATCTGCAGCTGCTGTGACAGCTCCAGACATTCTCTCCCCCATGTGAAGTGATGAGATGACCTTGGCCAGCTAGTTGTTATGAGCCAGGGAGTTGTTTCTTCCTCTGGGACTAGGACTAGAACTCCCAGTAAACAACTGTTTGTGAGAACAGATAAGGGGAGATAAGCCAGAGATTTCTGACTGAAAAGGCACTACTTTTATAACTATAAAAGCTACTCAATTTTCCACAGAGGTGAAGCCTCCTACGCACACTCTAGAAATGGGCATGGACTTCTCCTACAAGCTGAGACGCAAACTCTGTGGATACTTTTCCAGGGCATTGAGAGTAGAATTCTATGTGTACCCCAACACCAACTTGATGGTAAGCTACAATGAATCCTAATCTACACTATTTCTTTGCTAGCTGTAATATGGGTACTTTCAGTCTACTAGTAGTTCTTTTTGTTTTATTCTGGTGTACTGTGTGGTCTGTTAAATTTTTGTCTATTAAATAAATAATTGATTTTGTCATAGACCTAATCTGCCACTATTAAGAACTTGTGACCAAGAGCAATCTGGGCTGCAGGCTGCTCCAAACAGAGCTACTGCCAGAAATCTGAGTCAAAGGCAGGACTTGTCTAAGCTCTCTCTCTCCATTCCCAACACCCACAGCTTCACAATGGCTCCTGGGTTCCATGAGGCCCTGTTGAATAATAATGAATCCTTGGTTCCATTAGGGTCCATACAGTCAAAATGGCCTCCTTGGTTCTGCACCGCCACAATGCTCTCCTTGGTTCCACAGGGGCTTGCTGTGTCCCAACAGCCCCTTGGTTCCATGGACTTCCACACTGTCCCCATGGTCCCTGAGTTCTGCAGTATCACAATGGACAATTTGTAACAAGCAGCCCCATTGTGGCACAATGAAAATTTGTTTCCATGGGGCCTCACAGTGTCATCATGGCCTTTGGTTCCATGAGGCCTCACTGTACAACAATGGACCCTTGGTTCCATGAAGTTTTGGGCTGCCAGCAATGGTCTCTTTGGTTGTGTAGTGTGAAAATGGCTGCCTGGTTCCATAAGGTTCCTCAGTCTCACAGTGGTCTCCGTGGTTCCATGAGCTTCCGTAGTGTCACAATGGTCTCCTTGGCTCCATAAGTTCTTGCTGTGTCACAATGGCTCCTTGGTTCCATGAGCTTCTCTAGTGTCACCATGATCTCCTTGGATCCACAGTGTCACAACGGACAATTGGTTCCATGGGACCCCAGAGTGTCACAATAAACCTTTTAGTTCCATGAGGTGTGGGTTTGCAAGATTTCCATGTTTTAGAAAAGGTTTGTTATAAGTTAGTATAGCTCTAGTTACCCCATAAGGGCCCCTTGTCTTGAAGTTTTCTCTTATCATAAGTTGATAAGAGTTTCTGTGCTTCTCTGGTCTTTGCCCAGAGACTGTTTCATATTGGTCCTTTCCCCATGATGCTCCCTGCCCATCCTCTCCTTCTTCCCCTGTCCATCATTAAGTTGCTATCTCCAAGGTCCAGAACTTTCGAAGAGATTCAAACAGCAGTTGGCAGATTCCCCTGAGACCCCTCCCCAAATTACCTTGATTTGTTAGTAGTTAGGTATGTGTTGGCATGTGTTACTTTGCTTTGTTTTATTGGTTTGTAGTTTGTATCCACCCCTTGAACCTGTCCTGGACAAAACCCCCCTGTAGCCTTTGTCCGAGGTCTCTCCTGAGGCATCGGGCAGGAGGTAAGAGGTTCCCCTGTGACCCCCCAATAAACCTCTGTCCCCCCCGACCCTCCGAGAGTCCCCTCTTTCATTTACACCACGGCTGTGACAGTGAAAGTCCACGGGCTGCTGAGCCAAGTCTCACAAATCGGTCCTGTTGTGGCGTGTCGGAGCTGCTGGGAGGTCTAGCTGAACACAGGGCTGACCAAAGAGACACGCACCCCAACAGAATGAAGTTCTGTAGTGTCATCATTGTCTCCCCAGTTCAATGAGGCCCTTGAGTGTCACAATGGCTGCTTGGGTCTGTCAGCTTCCATAGGGTCAACAATGGCCTCCTTGTTTCTGCAGTGTCATCATGAACCCTTTGTTCCATGAGGTTCAGTCTTGGTTTGAAAGACAGGTGTCTGCTAGGGAAGGCAGGAGCCTCCCTTGGAATGGAGAATGTAAATCCCCTACATCCAAATCACTATAATTTTGACATTAAGGGGCTCTCAGGCAAAAAGATACGAGAATAGGAATAACAGTTCTTTACTAGTCTGTGTACCAAGGCAAGCAAACAACAATAACTGTGGCATTAACAACAAACAGAACCAGGCACCCAGTGACCCCTTCTCGGCCACGGGCAGTTTCCCCTTTGGTGCAGTTCCGGTCACAGCCAGCAGGGGCGCTGGTGGCTCCCGGCGGGCAGGGCAGGTGCGATGATTCCCCCGCGGCTGCAGGGGGCGCTGTGGCGCGGGCTCGGGGAGCGTGCGGTAATGGCGGCTTTGTCCCAGACGGGAGGGATGGAAGAGAGGCCTCGCTGCACAAACCCCTGGGGCTGTCGGTCCCGGTGCCCCGGCAGGACTCTGGGGAGCAGCAGGCTGGAACCGCAGGAAAGAGCAGAAATCCTGGGGCGGTGGACGAGATGTATCAGAAACTCTGCAGTGATAGCTGGGACTGCAGGACGTCCCAGCAGGGCAGGGGGGACGGGGCCCAGCAGCAGAAGAAAGGCAGCTCCCAGCTGGGTTGTAGCAGTGGTGGTGAAATTCCTTTCCCCAAGCAGCAGCTTGACCAACCTCTTCCCAAAACCGAGAGCGAGTGAGAACCCCCAGCTGCCCCAGCCCCCATCCTTTATCTGTCTCTCATCCTGTGGTATGTCTGTCCATCCAAGAGAAACTCCCAAAAGCCGGAGGAGTGCCACCAGACACCCTCCTTCCCTGAGGACTGGCCACATCTCCCCATCTCAGACACTCAGCCACCAGTGCATCTTAGCAACTCAATGGGAAAAAATTCCGCAAGTTAAATAGAAAGAAAAAAGAAAGAAAAGGAAAGAAACCCCAACTCACAACAGGTTCCTAAATGTCACTGGTTACCTTGGTTCCATGGGGCCCTGCTGTGTCACCATGGCCCCTTGATTCCATGAGTTTCTGTATTGTCAGCAATGGTTCCTTTGTTCCAATGAGGGCCTGCTATGTCACAATGGCCCCTGGGTTCCATGAAGTTCTTAAGTGCCACAATGGCCGGTGAGGTTCTGTAGTGTCTCCATGGTGTCCTTGGATCCCATTATAATGGACCATTGGTTCCACATGGCCCAAAGTGTCACAATGGCCCCTTGGTTCCATAGGTTTTATACTATAACAATGGACTCCGTGGTTCTATGAGTTACCCTGCTTTTAGCAGTGGTTTCTTTGGTTCCAGCAAGGCCCTGTTGTGCCTCAGTGCACCCTTGGTTCCATGAGGCTCCGTGGTGTCACCATGTTTTTCTTGAATCTGCAGTGTAACAATGGACCATTGGTTCCATGTGGCCTCAGTGTCACAATTGTCTCCTTGATTCCATGAGCCCCCACTGTGTCACAATGGACCCTTGGTTACACAAGGCCTTGCAGTGTCTCA
>JANPWX010017316.1:0-18639 GCA_024734555.1 Trochalopteron elliotii
GGGGTGGGCACAGGGGACACCGGGCTGGGGTGGGGACAGGGGACACCGGGCTGGGGGTGTGGGACAGGGGACACCGGGCTGGGGGTACGGGACCGGGGACACCGGGCCGGGGGTGCGGGATAGGGGACACCGGGATGCAGGACAAGAGACACATACCTGTCATTACAGGTCTCATTCAAACAGATGATATTAAGTTAGGAAGTTTTTTCAGTGTCTGCTTTCTTTGATCGCTGCCTCTTTTCTCCTGTTTAAAATAACAGCCTTTCATTCCAGAGGAATCTGTCCATTTAAATTAGATAATTTCTGAAGAATTGGGTGGGTTTTAGATAAATGTGCTGATTGACTTACATTCCAATGGTGAAACTGCTAATAGGAACATAAGTTTCTTGTTGAGAACTCCTGACCTGTTGTAGAACAAGAAGCTTTACTTACTTCCAAAAATTTCAGCTCAAATGCTAAGCAGAAAGAACTGCTAGAGTTTGGACAATTATCTGGATGTTACTGAAGGAAAATTATTTTCTCTGATTAACAAATTCCAGGGTGCAACCAGTTCATATGGCTTGATGGCTGTTAGCTGTTGAAGTTCAGTATTCCATAAAGCCAGATAAGATAGCCTTTATCATTAAGTAGAAAGGAAATCAGCTGCCTCTGGATGCCAAGAAATAAGTTTTTATAACCTAGAAACTAGATAATAAAAGCACGTTTCAACAGAGAAGGGAGCAATGGCAAAGTTAGCAGCATTGTCTGACGATGGAGACCTAAGAATGCGTTGGACAGTTCAGTGAAATCACCTGTGCAGTAGTTGTGGCTGGCAGAAAAATGCTAGTTACATTTCTGTTTTAAACTCCTACATGCTGGATTTTTACCTTGTGTTTCAGGACACCAACACAAATAAACAGAGGTGCCTAGAGAGAAGTTCTTGTAACACTCTTTCTGTGTAACTCCTGACTGTGCTGGTGCCTTCCCTTGGGATCAGCTGTCCCTAGTGGTCTGTGCTGCACACAAGGGTTACACTGCATTTCTCTGTGCCCTCCTCTGGGATTTCCCCACCTTCTCAGGTGCCCTTGAGTCAGAGATACCAGGCTCTGCAAGTAGAACCAGTGCTGAGGACTATGCTCCATTGAGGTTGGAGGTATCAACAAGGTCAAGTTGACCTGCATTCTGTATTGAATCACTCCTGTGGAGAAAAAAATGTCAGGTTATTGTCATAGGGACTCATTTCTGAGGGGAACAGAAGGCCCAGTGTATGGACATTGGAAGCAAGGACAGGTTACACAGGAAAAATAAACAGATGCTGTTCACCATTGCAGAGAGAAAATTCATGTGGCCAGAGCTTGATCAGTGTTCAAGCTTGCCAGCACTGTGAAGGGAAGCAAAAAGGACTTGTTAAAACATGTTACCAGCAAAAGGAGGGTCAGAGATTGGTCCACACTTGACGAGATCAGACACCTCACAAACAGGGACATGGACAAAGTAGAAATTTTTAATGCCTTCTTCACCTCTGCATTAACATCAGTGATGGGCCCTGGGACCCCTGGAGCTCTGTGTTGTGATTAGGGGAAGGATAAACTCCCTGCCAGAACTGAACTTGTTTGAGGCTTGCTGCTCCAGCTGGATGCACATAAATCTGTGGTGCATGATGGGGTTCATCCCAGGGTACTGAAAATGCTGGCCCTGTCATCACAGGATCTCTTTACATTAGTTTTCAATTCTTGGTAGCCTGGAGAGGTTTCAGCACACTGGAAGCTGGTCAAAGTCCTAATTTTCAAGATGGGAAAGAAGGAAGACCCTAGTAATTACGGCCCTTACTTCAGTGAGAGTAAAAGAGAGTTATTTTTCTGGGCATTATTGAAAAACACTTGAGAGACAACACAGTCTTTTGGTTTCCAGCAAGGAGCAGGTTTCTGGCTGAGACAATTTCTCTGGATAAGTTTCTCATTCTTTTTAAGTTTTGGGATAGGGGGGAGGGTGAGAGATGAGTTTATTTATACATGTATGTGTGCTCGTGTTTCCAACTGCTCTCTTTCAAGCTCCAGGAACCCTTGCTGGCTGTGTCCTGGCAGAAGGAGGTGACCTGCTCCCACACGGTGGCACTGCTGGCCTGGCTGTGTCCCACACGCGTCCCCACTGCCTGCCCAGGGAAGGGTCCTGACAATAGCCCAGCGGACCTTGGCATCTCACAGAATCACAGAATCGTGGCCCTCTGCAGCTGCTTTGTGAATCACAGACCGATCTAGGTCACCTTCTGCTCCTCCTTGCAGGATTTTGGGGAAGGGGAAAGGTGCTGGGTTACACTGAAAGCATTGTGTGGTGAGAAGAGTCCTGCTCATCCCTCACTAGCTCAGGGCAGTCATGGGGACAAACACCTTCTGTTGCTCCTGCTTTCCCTGCCTCAGCTCCCCCCCAGACCACTCTTGTTTCTCCTCACTGCTGCCATGTTGAACCACTTTTTCCAAACATAAGCTCTGAGCAGCACCTCCAAGCTCCATCCACGCCTCTGCCCTCAAAGCCTGTTCATCTCTGCCAACACCCCTCTAACTCCTCCCTGTTACAGTTCTGGTTTCTTTTTCTCTGCCGAGGTCAGGATTAATACACGGGAAATGTAGATGTTGAGTTTGGACTTGGATGTTTATTATTTCTTACCTATTTACAGACTCACGAGCCATGAGCTCAATCTAGCAAGTCAGAGAAATGGGGTAAAATGGAGTGCCTCTAACTCTTTCCAAGGTTATTCAAGTGATAATTACCCAATAAAGAGGTGACACCTATATTATTTATACTTTTGACCCAATAATCACCACACAAGGCCTGCAATGTACTCCTTTTCCACCCAGTTACAGAAAACCACCTAAACCCATGAAGAAGGAGGAAGAAGAAGGTGAAGAAGGAGAAAGAAGAAGGTGAAGAAGGAGAAAGAAGAAGATGAAGAAGAAGGACTAAGGCAACACCCGAAGCTCTCCGTCTTGACTCTCATGCATTACTATATACCAAAATCTAAGATCTAAGTTTTTCACCCTGTGAAATCACACAACACCATTCAAACTACACTCCCACAACCCCAGTGCCATCACTCAATTTCAGAAGCCTGTTCCAAGGCCTATAGTCAAATGCAGTGCTTGCCTGAGGGTTGGCACCCCTCAGCTCAGAAAGCCTGAAATTTTCAGCCTCCAGGGTTCCAACACCTCCCCACTTTTTTCCTATGCTTTTCTTTTTGCCCACATTCCTTTCCTCTTCACCCAGTGTTTGAGGCCTGGGCCAGAACACAGGCATGCAGGTGGAGCAGCCTTTGCTCTCCTGAAGTCGGGCTTTGGATTGTTTCATAAATGGGTCAGGTATCCAGGGCTCTGTCAGGTGCAAAGTCTGGTTGTGTTTGTGGACAAACAGCTGTGGTTTGCAGGACCATCAAGACTCTTCTGTGGCCGTGCTGGCCTTTCCCTGCCTGGCTCAGGTTAGAGCACCGTGGTGCTGAGCCTGAGGAGGATTTGGGCCCTTCTGCGCCGTGAGGCACTCGGCCATCCATCGGCCTGATCAGCCCACGCAGCTGCTAAACTGGGTCCCTGCCTGTGTTTTTTCCTCTTGAGCGTGACTGTTTGTTAAATAATGTAGCGACACGAGGTTCCTTGAACTGGATTTATCCTCCCGTGTAGCCATGGGAACAGCCGGCGGGGCGGTGACGCCGGGCCTGCCGTCAGATCTGCAGCAAGGCCCTGGCTTAGCCCGGCTCCCTCAGTTGATGCTGTCCTGCCTGGCTTGTTTAGGCTTGTTTTCTTAGACTCTTCTTTAGCCAGCAGCACGGCTGTACTTTAAACCTGGGAAATGTCAAGGATGATGGGGAGTTTGGAGGGAGATGAGGGGTTCAGGAGCTGACAGATGTGGCAAATGGAAGGAGTTGCACCCAAAAGATGCTGCAGCTGTCTGTGCTGCTTGCAGTGCGTGGTTCACGGGAAGAAAATAAGGACAAATTCAAGTAGTTGACCTTATCACCCCCTACAACTCCCTGAAAGGTGGCTGTGGTCAGGTGGGGTTGGTCTCTTTCTCCAGGCAGCAGCTGACAGAACGAGAGGACACAGCCTCAAGCTGCACCAAGGGAAATATAGGTTGGGTATTAGGAAAAAGTTTTTCACAGAAAGAATAATAAAGTACTGGAATGGTTTGCCTGGGGAGGTGGTGGGGTCACCATCCCTGGATGTGTTTAAAAAAAAGATTGGATGTGGCACCGAGTGCCACAATTTAGTTGAGGTGTTAGGGCTGGGCTGGACTTGGTGATCTTGGAGGTCTCTTCCAACCTGGTGATTCTGTGATTCAATATTGTCAAAGCCTGTGCTTCTTTCCAGTGCAGAAGCATCTTGAATCAAACCTGATTTTCTCTTTTGTGCCATAAAATGACTGTCTCCAAGGAGCTGAGGAGAACCCACCCTTACAGTCACACATTCCCTGTCCCTCCTGGAGGACATTCTCTCACCCAGGCTGTGGGTATGGAGGAGAGAGTGCATGGGTAGCCAGCACAGCATCACTCCTTTGACTCAAACACTTCATTTTACCCGGAAAGGCATGAGGCCATGTGACAGAAACCAGTGCTTAGGTGATATCACCAAACATGTGTCGCGTGTATTGCCTGAGAGTCAGAGTTGAGCAACACAGTGATGTGGACAGAGAGTGCCCCATCCTGCACGGTGAAGATTGTGTCATTTCCCCCAGGGCTGCACTTACACCTTACCACAGAAGAGACTTTCTCTGTTGCTATTGGAGGCAGAAAGGACATGTCTATACAGCTGTGGGTTTTTTTGCAGTCTGTAGGACCTGTGTCTGTGTCTACCATTCCTCATCTCCTGCTTGGTTGAATCCTGTTTGGTTTCCAGCTCATCTTTCAACATTTCAGAGCTGTTGCTGTGACCTCTTTTGACATTTTCAGATTGTGCTGTTTACTGTGTTTTCAGGTCAGGGCTGCAGGTGGGAACACTTGAGATCGAAGGTAGCTCCCTTATCTCCCTCCATTCATAGTTTGAAAGTAGCTTTTCTTACCTTCATTCATGTTTGGTGTTTTGCTTCTCATATCTCTCCAGCTGGTCCTCAAACCACAGGCCTACACCCTGATCACATTAAATTTTCAATAGTATGTTGAGGAGATTGAATTTGTAACAGGATATTGCAATGAGCCAAAGTTTTACTTTAGCAGTGTTTGGGATGCTTGCACCAGTTTTTATGATTGCACGAAATACAGTTTCTGAAGTACAAAATAGCCAATGATATTGGGAGCATCCATGCTTTTGACCATTCTGGGAAGTTTTATCCCAAAAGCCAATCATCCCTTGAAGCATCTACCCTGGGCGGGTGAAAAGACAGACCTTTATTTTCTTCTCCAAAGCTGCTTCTAAAGCAGGAAATGTCCACACCTCCTTCAGACTTGATCTCAATGTTCTTCACGGCACATATGTGTAATCTTAGCTGCTGCTGCTCCTCCTCTGCATCTTTTTTTATTCCCTCCCATTTAAGTAGCTCTATGATCTGAACTTTATCCCTAACATACTTGACCTTATTTTTCAGAAGATTATGCACAGACATCCCCAGAGTTTTTTTCATGGCGTGTGTCAAGCCCTTGGGCTAAAAGCTGTCTCCTGGTTTATTCCTGCCACCCAGGGAAAGGAGAACATGTTTGAGTGACTGTCATGGTTTAACCCCAGCCAGCAACTCAGCCCCACGCAGCCACTCACTCCCTCCCCACCAGTGGGATGGGGGAGAGAATTGGACAAGTAAAAGTGAGAAAACCCGTGGGTTGAGATAAAGACAGTTTAATAACTACAGCAAAAGTCGTGTGTGCAAGCAAAGCTAAACAGGGAATTCATCCACTGCCCCCCATGGCAGGCAGGTGTCCCAGGAAGGCAGAGCTCCATGACATGTCACAGTGACTCGGGAAGGCAAACTCAGAATGTTCCCCCTTCCTCCTTCTCCCCCAGCTTTATGTGCTGAGGGTGATGCTGTGTGCTCTGGGATATCCCTGTGGTCAGCTGGGGGCAGCTGTCCTGCCTGTGTCCCCCCAAATCCTCGTGCCTTGAGGAGCAGGAAGGGCCCTGGCTGTGTGTAATCCCTGCTCAGTGAGAATCCACCATCCCTGTGTTATCAACCCTGTTTCCTGCACAGAGCCAAAACCCAGCCCCACGGCAGCTGCTGGGAAGGAAATTAAGTCTTCCCAGCCAAACCCAGCAAAGTGATGCACAGAAAACAGACATTCAGACGTTAGTGAGAGGAATGGGCTTTGCTGAATGAGGAGGTGGTGAGCAAAGGCCAGCTTTGATGCAAGCATCCATCAGCAGAGATCCCTGAGCCTACGGAAGTGTTCAGCAGCCTGTGAACAGTTAGCAGGCTTCATATTCTCACCTCTCTATGTCTGACATCAGCAGCAAGATAAAAATATATGCTCCTTGCAGCAATATATAGGGCTTTTGGCATTTCTTGAGCTGATTTGTTTTCCCCAGTGTGAGGAAATAACACACAAAGTAGTTCTGTGGTGGAGCGTTTCCTAAATGGATGTAGCTTGGCAAACTGCAGCTATTAATTTTCCTTAGATAAGCTGGTATCAGAGTAGCTGGGTTTGAAACCTGGCACTTCTCTTCTGCATCTTTCAAAGCTCTCCCAAAGATGCCTGTGCCAGGAGCTGCTGCCAGAGCAGTTTGGGGGGATTAAGTTGTGTAGTGGAGATAAACATTTATTGGAGGTGAGGAGGTCAGAAAGGCATCTTCAGAGATAAAGATGTTTGGCAAAGCCTTCTCCTCCCAGAGCTCTCAGTGTCCACTGTGCCAGCACCACACTGTGCCCCATGAAGTCCTGGGGCTGCAGCCCTGGCAAGGCTTGGGGGGGACCCAGTCTGTCCTGCCTCAGGTCCCAGCATTGCATGGGGGGTATGCAGGAGCAGGCAGCAGTGCAGGGAGCCAGGAAAGAGCAGTGCTGTGCTTCCCCTCAGCTCACACTGCTGAAGGCACTGTGGCTCTCTTCATTCCATCACTGAGCTGGGAGCTTTAGACCTGCATTTCCTGGGCTGCCTCCCTCTGCTCTGCCAAGATCTCCCATGGGAAAGGGCAGCTGCACTCAGGGACAGCTGAGGGTAAACTTGTCACCTGACATAGGACTGGGCTGCCTTCACACTGTGCTTTGCACAGATTATTCCCTTTTATTCCCCATGAGGATTTTACTCAGTAGTGAAGTTGGGTGGATTAGCTGCATCTGCCTGCGACCTGTGAGGTAAAACACACCTGTTTTCAGCTGCAGAATCCCAAGGCAGAAATCAGCCCCTTGGGACACTGGTCACCCTGGCACAGCAGGGAGATGGGACTCTCTGAGCTTTGGGAAGGAGGCCACAACTCACAGCAAGACCCTTGCTTGTGAGCAGACCCTGAGGTGTCAGCTACAGGGACAGCTCTGCACAGGGAGGTGGAAATTTGTTGTGTGTTAGCAGGATCCTGGCAGCTCCCTTGGCTGGGCTATGGGGATTTTCTTCTGGGAGCCACTTCCAGGAGCTTTGCCTTGCAACAGAATGAGGTGCCTCCCCCTTGCTGAGGATGTCCCTGGACCTGAAGCCTGCTCTCCTTGCCTTGAAAACAAGGAGATAATTTTGTTTTTCTCCCTGATATCTCTCCCCTGCCACCTCCCCAGGCAGCACTGAGGTGGAGTGACCCTTGCCCCGGCCAGCAGCCAGTCCTGGGGTGAAACATCCTCCCAGTTCACAATCTGGAAACATTAAAATAAAGGCTGCTTGGGAAAGGCAGAAGCCTGAGGAGGAGGCATTCAGAGGCCTCCAGTTCTCTGTGAGATGTGTGCCTGGCTTCTGTGGCAGCTGGGGAGAAACCAGAGGCAAAGAGCAGAGCCCTCATTCCTGTAAAAGTGTACTGGAATAGTTCAAAGGGCACAGCATCACAATGGTGGATCCAGGGATAGCTGAGGTCTGCCCTCAGCTCTGTAATGCCTGCAGAGTCTCTGGGACTTTCTATGCCCTGAAAAATATTGAAGGCTGAAATTGTGCTCACTGCCTCAAAAGGAAAGGGCTAAAAATTTGGGTAATGAAAATGTATCTGCTGGAGAAATCTTGGGAGCACCTGCCAGGTAGAGCTGGTGCTGTGGGACTTTGCTCCAGTGACCTGAGAAACCTGGAGAGACAGCTTTTCTGGGAAAGAGAATTCGAGGCAATCATGCTGCTTCTGACGTGAGTCTTGTTCTGGTCTCAGCCTTTTTTAGCAGGCTGGACATCCCAGAAATAGAGGGTGTTGTAAATTCTGTGAAAAAAAGACACCTAATTTGAGGAAAGATGAGTTTGCCAGTGTGGGAAAAACTTCATCCAAAGCACACCCTGAAATCTTGAGTGGAGATAAAACAACCCCAAAGCTGGTGAAGCCCCCCTGGTTTCTCTGCTTATGGGGTGATTTGTTTCTTCCAGACTCATGGTGCTTAGCAGAGAGCCTGGAGGGGCTTGGCTGTGCCTGGGGTCTGAGCATCTTCTAGGTATGAACCTTTGTTAGCAGCTGCCAAAATGTTGGTGCCCTCAACATGGAGGTGACAGGATGGCAGGGACTGCTTGAGATGACTCTCTAGAGTTGCTAAGGTGGCTGCAGCTCTGTTTGCCCATGTAAAGGTGTTTGGGATTCTCTGGTCTTCCTCTCTTCTGTCCAGTGTGGTGCTGTGGAACCATCACTTGGCAGTGGAGATGTCGAGGGTGCAGGACAATTAATCTGCAATTTTCTAAACCAGCTCTCCAAAGCAGATTTTGCAGATGGAGTATGTTTTCCCCAACATTTCTCTAAAAAGAGCTTATGTTTGTGTTGGAGTACTGAAAACTTAGAATTTGGGGTTTTAATGTGCAGGGAAGAAAAGAAGTCAAAATGTTTGTACCACTACAAAAGTATACCTTGCTCACTGAATTGGTGTGGGTTCTACTACGAAGCTGTTTTTTGCTGCTAGAAATTGCACGTACATGAGGTTTGCTGAGATCACTAACCTGAAGCTCCTCCAGTAGAGATTAGACTCCAATTAATATGGAACAATCTGATTGTGATGTTAATGCAATGCCTGGAAGATCAAACCTCCGTGTCCTCTCCACAGGTATCGGGTTTTCTGAGATAAACACCTTTTATAACTCTCCTGATAGATTTCTGAGCTGTTGTTCAAACAGGAAGGTGCTTTCTAGCAATCTCCTTCGGTGCACCCAAAGGCCTCTGTCCCCTGCAGTGTCGTGGAGTTCATTCTGCCCTCTTTCCCTCATTTCTTTCCTTCAAGACCCAAAGATCCTTTAAGATGCCTTTGAACAGGTCTCCTCTGGGAAGCTGTGGAAAGCCATGAGTTTGAGCACCAGTTTTTCCCCTGATAGAAGGTGTTTTACGAGGAGGAGCTTGTTTCTCACCTCCATTGCATGGTCCCACCAGGATCAGAAGAGCCAGGCACCCAGACCTGTGCTGTCTGCCCTGACTCCAGCCAGGGCCATCCCCATGGCTCCAGGAGGGCAGGAAGACTTTGGGGGGTAAAATATGAGTGCAATTGCCAGCTGAGCATCACAGATGCCCAAAGGTGAATCCCTGAGGTTCTTTCCTGGGCTCAGGGGCATGGCTGGGGCAGGGAATGCCTCTCCCATTTCTACCAGTGTGTGACTTGAGCCCAGCCTGGGAGTAGGATTTGGAGTGTCTGGGAACAGCCCCTTTCAGTTGTGTATCCTCTGCTGCTCCTGAAAAGGCTGCAGCAAAGCCGTGGGCTATCTTCCATATCAGCCCTGGCTTGCTGAGGGGCCAGGAGGCTCTGACACAGTGTGGGAGGCAGCTGGGAGTGTGCTGTGGCTGGGGAGAGGGTGGAGGAATGTGCTGGTCCTTTCCAAGTGCCTCAGCCCATCAGGAACTTGGCCTGAATTTCCTTCCCCCTCCCATCTCTCCTATCTGAGCAATTCCTGGGGGCTGTGGGCAGAGGTGTGGGCCCTCCCAGCACGTGGCTGATACTCCCCAGAGAGCTTGCATGGTTTGTTTGCTGCTGCTTCAGGTCAGCTGTGCTAGGCAGAGATGAGAAGCAGGTTGGGAATGCCAGAAGGAGCTCTGCTGGCCTGGAGGGCTCCAGGGAGGCAGGAGGTGTGTGATCTTGGTGGGTCTAGGGCAAACCGGTGCCCTTTTTGACCTGGGCATTCCTGCCCAGTGCTCTGCATGAGAAGAGGCTCTGCTTGCACCTGGGGCAGTGCTTGGTGGGCAAGGGTTGGATGCAGGGGCCTTGGAGATGGGCTGTGTTGTTCCCCCTTTGGGGGGAACTTCTCCCCAGAAGAAGCTGTGACTTTTTGCATGTTTCTCGTGACCAGCTGATGAGGTTGCAGTCCCTGATCCCGGGTTGGGGTGTACTGAGTGTTTATAGTGCCTCTATTGCTTTTGAAGATAAGGGCCCATTAGTATTTTATTGCCCCGTTCCTTCCATTGAGGCATCATCCAGAGTGAGAAGAGGTGAGGGGAAGGACTCATTTCCTTATGACAGGGGATTAGTCACTGCAGCCTGGCCCTCAGTGAGGGCTGCAAGGCTCCCTCCAGCACCACACCACCCCGAGAGGTGAAGGCTTGAGATGGAGAGAGCTCTTCCCCACCAAACCCTCATCCTACCTCTGCTTTCCCCCTGGCTGCCCATCTTGGCTCTGCTCCCCTGTGCCTTTCCTGCAGGGAATCCTGAAGCACCCTCAGCTTTTGCCACTGAGCTGCTGAGGGGCAAGAACCATCTGAGGAGCTGGCTCTGTGCTGTGCTGGATGGCCCAGCTCCATCCCTTCACTCATTCTTGCCATCAGCAGAGCTGTCCCCCAGGGCAGTCTGGGCCCCTGTTCTCTCTGTCCCCAGGCTGGATCACATCCAGGCTGCCCTCAAGAACCTGGTTTATCAATAATGAGGAGCATGGCTATTGCATGGTGCAGAGATAACAGTTGCCACCACATCTGTGCACCCAGTGTCCTCCCTTCCCCTTCCCCATCCTCCTTCCCGAGTGGAAAATCTGTGTCAAGCTGCCTTGCCCTGTAGCCAGGTTTCACATCTTTGTGTACATTGAAGGTCAGGAAAGCTGGAGGGGAGAAATGTTCCCCTCCCTGCACCCACCTAGTGCTTAATGCAGGGGCAGCCCTGGGCAGGGGGCCTGGGGAAAGGCTGGTCCCTGTTCCAGTGTGATGGGTGTTTCTGTACCCCAGCTCTGAGCCCTGCCTCCCTGCCTGTGCCAGCTGCCTTTCTCCTTCTGGGGGAAGCTTCCCCTCTGCTCCTTGAATTAAAGCATTAATAAGCCCAGCACCAATCAAGCTCTGAGCGTTTCAAATGCCCCTTTGTTTAATTAGCACAGCCTCTGCCCGCAGACAGGGGTGGGAGGCCAGGGGCAAGGACCCAGTGCCCAGGAATTCCTCCTCTTTAAGGTGTGACCTTTGGTGCCAACTATTTTCTCTCCCACTCTTCCCACCAGCTGCCCAGAAAAAAAAATAAATTATGGCCAAAGGACCCTCAGAACTTGCAGCATCTCCTCGGGAGCTGCAGCCAGCAGGTTAAGCCTCTTGAATACCCCAGGGTAGGAATAAATAACTCAGCTGGGGTTATGCTGTGGTTTGTGCTTTGTCCCTTGCCCATGGAAATGGGGTCACTGGCCTTTGCCTTGAGATCCACCCTGGTCCCCTTCAGTGACTGTCACCCTGGGGATGGGTGCTCGTGTGGCTCCTTGCTCTCTGAGGAGGGGAGAAAGTGTCACTCAACGTTATCAGGAGTGTGTTAACCCCACAGCAAACATGATTTCACTGGTGCAAGGGTGATGATGGTGACGTTTGAGTGGAGGACGTGGTCCCTTCCTCTCCATGACCTAATCTAAATTGCTTTATGAGGGGTCAGCAGGTAGACCAAGGCCTCCTGCTCCCTGGGGGACAAGGAGCCAGGGCAAGGTGGTTTGTGGGTGTCCCTGTGCTGTGGCACAGCAGGGCAGGGGTTCTCTCACATGGGGCAGCGGTTCATCAGGTGGATTAAAGTGTTCTTGCTCCCTGGTGGGCTGTGGGGCTGGGCTGCCTGCACCTTCTCTCCTGCCATGCCCTGGCATGTGCCCAGTGTCCCCCAGTGCCACCAGCAGCCCGTGTGGGTGTCATGCTGCTGCTCCTGTGCAGGGCTGCAGCCACACAGCCTGTCCCTCCACAGCCTTGGCTCCTGCCTGCCCATCCCTTGCAGCTTTCCAATGAATCACTGGTGGCATTTTCCTTCCAAAACAGACCCTTCAAGGACCTGCTCAGGACCTGCCTGTGAGGTCTCTCTGCAGCTGAGCTGGGCTGCTCAGACTCCACCACAGCCAGGAGCTGCCTCCAGTCCTTGGGACCATGTTTGCCCCAGGGGTGCCAGTGCTCCCTGGGATGGGGATGTGGGAATGCCAGGGCTCCCTAACACTTGGAGTCTTGGATGTGCAATGAACCCCCCTGTGGGCACCCCAGTCTCATCACACCTGCACTCCTAGAAGCAAGAAGGGCTGGGGGGACACAGGGAAGGTGCTGCCTGCTATTATCCCACAGGGAGCTCTGCTTGTCCCTGCTGGCACCCTGGCAGTCGTGGTGCGTGGCAACCTCCCTGCGTGGTGCCCAGGGACAAACTGTGCCAGGGAGTGGCTCTCCTCCCCCTCAGCAGTGCTCCCACCTGCCGGGGCTCCTGGGTGACAAAGCCATCAGCTGTGGGGTGGGGGAGGCAGCCCAGAGCACGGGACAGGGGCACCTTTCACACCTTGGCCCCTCCACAGCCCCCCTGCTGGCCCCTCGGTGCCAGAGAAAAGCTCGGATACAGTGTGGCTAGAAAGACATATTTATTGCGACATCGGATTGCAACCAGCACTCAGCTTCCCCAGCAGCGACTGCAGACCCACACACATGCCCTTGACCCTGCTGGGATGCCTCCATGGCCAGCGGGCCAGTCCCTGGGGCCACAAGCCCACTCCCCTTTCCAGGCAGGTTCATCGGGGCTGCGGGCTGGGGTCCCGCTGTGCCAGGGGGCTGCCTGCGAGCCGGCAGCGCGGAGTAAAGAACAAAGCCAGCTTCAGGGTCCTTCATCAATGTAAGCCACCAGCTGGGATCTCCAAGCAGTCACAAGGCTCTCAGAATCCCAGGGAGAGAGCGGGATCAACCTCCCCCCAAGCACATGAGAGGGCTGAGCACGGGCGATGCCGCCGTGTCCTCTGCTCTTACCGCGTTCCCTCGGTGCCAGCCCGGACGCTCTGGGGAGCCGGGAGAGGTGCCAGCCTGGATCCCACCTGCAGTCACTACACGTATCCCGTCAGGTTGTAGGAATTGACTTCACTCTTGCTCTTGTGCACCGGGCTGACAGAGGGCCGGGGGCTCTTGCTCGCCAGCAGCTGCGGCTGGTAGGCGCTGGAGTAGGCGGCCGTGGTGTCCCGCTCGGGGCAGGAGGCGCACAGGATGAAGCCGCCGATGAGGGAGAAGAGGGAGGAGATGATGCCGAGGTAAAGCGCCTCCCCGAGCTCGAACTTCATGCTGTCGGGGATGACGGGGTTGCGGAAATCCCGCAGCACCACGTGGATGTTCCACACCAGCGGGATGAAGCAGAGCAGCCCCCCGAGGACGAAGCCCACGCCGCCCGCTACCGCCACCCTGTCCTTGCCCGGAGAGCCCTGGCTGAAGACGGTGCACCTCATGCCCACGACAGAGATGAGGCAGGCCAGGGAGGACACGGCGCAGGAGCTCACCATGAGGGCTTGGGCCGCCTGGATGTCGGCGGGCAGGTTGAGCAGGGAGCTGTAGATGTCGCACTGGGTGATGCCCGTGCTGTACGTGGCGCACTCCATCCACAGCCCCTTGGTGAAGCTGATGGCCGTCACGATGCTGGAGCCGATGTAGGAGCTGATCTTCCAGCTAGGCAGCAGCGTGGCCGTCAGCGTGCCGAGGTAGCCCAGGAAGGCCACGGTGTAGCCCAGCAGCTGGAGTCCCATGGACACCATGGTGGGGGCTGGCTGTCACTTCTGTCACCTGCCCAGGGCTCGCAGCTTGTCACCCGGGTCCCTCCCGTGTGCTCACGTTCCCATGGCCCTCCGAGAGGCTCGGCTCGCAGCGCTGCAGCTCCACCCCGCTGCCGGGGGCGCTGGTTTTGTGCGGGGTGGGAGCCGCGGGGAGGTTACCTGCGAGAGTGGAAAGCAATCCCTCCCCGATTAACGATTGACCCAAGCCCGTGGAGGAGTGCCAAGCGCCCTTTCACCTCCGCTATCTCCCCATGCAGGCTCCAGAGGCAGAGCAGCGCTGCCCAGGAAGGACGGACGCCAAAGCCCTCCCCTGCACTGACGCCGCGGGCAGGGATGAAGAGCCAGCTGCTGGTGTGGGGAAAGTGCCCTCTGCCTTCCTCAATGTCCTTTGTCTTCTGCGATACCTCAAGCTGAGGAAGCCAAAAAGCTATGGCTGCACCATCTTATCTGGGACCTACTGCAGGTGACTTCAGGTGGTGAACACAAAGGTCCCCCGGCTGAGGAAAGGGGATGGCACCTCGACCCCATCTGCATGGGGCTCTCCCAAGGCATCTGCAGTCACCCACGACCCATCCCGAGCTGCTGAGGCTCCTTTGGGACGATGGGACACGGCTACCCGAGACTGAACCACGGATATCAGCCTTTCTGTGCTGCTGGGGACGAGGATGGAGAGGAACACACGTGACAGTGACACCTGCATCCCCAGGAGAGCCTGGAGGCCCACAGAGGGCAGAATTACATCAGGGCTGGCATCTCCTTTGGGATGCTTCCTGGAAGCATGCCAGCCAAGCGGGGCGACCTGTCCTGTGGAGGGGTGAGCAGTTTGGGGTGCAGCTCATGCTGGGTTTTTGTGCTGCTGCCACCTCCCGCCCACAGCCCCGTACACAGGCGGGCGGGTTGGCAGAGCTGGTGGAGAGGGTTGGTTTGTTTTCCCTCTGCTTTGTTTAAAAATTCCTCCTTCTGTGGTGCCTTGCGAAACAGGACTGAGCCCCGGCACGGCGGCCAGTGCCTCCCTCACCCTGGGAACGCTCCTGGCTGAGCGTGCTGCCACCACCCAGGTCCTCCCCTCTGCCCCTGTTCCCCCTGTTGCCACCTCAAATGCTTGGCACCAAAGTTTCCCAGCTTTCTGTCTCTCCTGTGCTCTAACCAACACCTCCCACACCGTCCCAGTGGCTGGAAAAGAAACACCTGGGGTGCTCAGGGCAGAAGGGTGCAGGAGGGAGCTCTGTGGTACTTACAGGAGGTGGCTGGAGGTGCAGGGTGTGACCCAGGGTGGCTGCAGCTGGGGGTCACCCAGCACTGGAGGTGGCTGCCTGGGGCAGGGTGAGCAACCAGGGCCCCAGCCCAGGGGATCAGGGGCTGCAGTTGTTCAGCTACAGCTTTGCACAAGGCACCTGTAAATCTCTGCCTGGATCAGAGGCTTATTGCAGATCAGAATTAAACCCTTTGGGCGTCGGGAAGGATTGGGGAGCTGGGATGCCTCGTTTTGCTTGTTGTCTATGAATTATCAGAGTAGGTTCGCCCAAAGGGTTCAGGTTTGAGGCTTGCTGTCATCCTTCTGGACAGCCTTAGTGGCCACCGGGTGACTGTGCCACCATCCATGTGTCCACTCCGGGTTCTGCTGCCTGTGTTGGGGTTCAAGGGGCAGTGAAACACCAGCAGGTTGAGCTCCCCACTCCTTAGAGCCAGCCTGAGCTTTTGGTTTACTCTTCCTGGCCCTGCTTGTCCTCCACGGGGTTTGTTGTTGTAAGACTACTGGCCCAAATGAGGAGCAAATGGGGAAGGTAATGAGAGCTGTGCTGGCCCCGTGCCCCCTCCTGCTCACCGGCTGCCACAGATGGAGAGGGGCAGGGAGGCCCTTTGGTGACAAATTGTGCTTGGAGCTGAGCAGGATCTGGCCAGCGTTTGGACAGTGGTGTTTGGATGCTGATAGCAGAGCTACAGCAGGGACCATTTGCTATTTTCTTTCCTTGTCCCAAACTGAAACTCTCCCAGGAGCAGCAGGTGACTGGTCTTGTCAGTGGCACTTTTCTTCCGCCAGTGGCACTCTTCTTGGAGTGCTTGGGCAGAAGCAGTGGGCAGGGATGGGATGAGTGGCCCTGCTGGGGCCAGGGGGTGCATTAGCCTTCCACCCTCACATCAAGGAGCTTTTCTGTACCTCCTGGTGGGGTCCACATCTCAAAAACTCAAAGGAGAGGGCAGGGAGCACTGGCAAGTGCATGCTCTCCCATCTGTGGAAATGGGATCTGGCAGCTCCCTGGGGTGATGGGCCATGGGTGCCTGAGCACGACCATTGCCCTGACAGTGCCTGGGGGCTGTCTCTGCCACATGTCTTCTCTCCCTGGCTGCTCTTGAGCCTCTCTTGAGTCATCAGCTGCCTACTGGTGGCTCTGTGCTTGCCACCACTGTAGCCCATCACTGTCCTCATCGTGCCCTTTGTGCTGTCCCCATCACAAGCCCACCACACTGTCCCCATGGCATGCCCAACATGCAGTCCCATGCCCACTGCACTGTCCCGATCCCATACCTGTCTGCCCCACTATTTGTAGATGTCCCCCCACCTACCCAATGCTGCCCCACCATTTCCCATCCCTTTCCCATCTCCCTTGCCTCCCTTATGCAAATAGCTACAAAGAGCACTTAATCATCCTTGTTAATTGTCTCTACCCTCCCCTGTTCCCCCCCGGGGATTTTCTCACAAATGGTGTCCAAATTTTCCCTTTTGTGTTTTGCTTTTCCACCAGAGATCGCGGCCCCTCCGCCCCCAGCCTCCCCCCGGCCCTCTGTTTACACAACTGGGACAAATTTCACACCGCTGTCCCCACAGCCCCAGCCCCTTGGTCCCCTGCCCCAAAGAATTTGTGAGTCACAGCCGCGGCAGAGCTATAAATGTGTCCCCAGCGAGGGTCTGCAGTGTCAGAAGGGACAGCGTCTTCTGCCACCATGCAAGCTGCTGCTGCTGCCTGTTGCCTGACTGCCCACGGGCTCGGGGTGCCTGCGGCCAGAGCCTGCCCACCCCTGGGGCTGCAGCAAGGGACAAGGTACTGTGCCACCATCCCTGTATCCACTCCGAGGTGTGCTGCCTGTATTGGGGTTCGAGGGGCAGTGAAACAGCAGCGGGTTGAGCTCCCCTCTCCTCGGAGCCAGCTCCTCCTGGGTGGGGGGAGCGGGGCGGGCAGGGGGATGTGGAAGGTGGGATGGAGAAGCTCCGGCTGGGTTTGGGTGAAGGCTGCGGTGCTGGGGACACCTCTGTGTGGGACAGAGCGTGCTGGCACCCGGGCAGGGCTGGTCGGGCGGGTGAGGCTGTGGCGTGGGGGTGCAAGGCAAAGGGGAGCGGGGCAGGGTGAGCAGCTGTGGCGCTGAACCTGCTGTGCTCTCTATCCCAGAGCCCTTCCTCTCTGGAGACCGTGGCTGCCCCGAGCCCAGGAGGGACCCGCGACACGGCAGAAGGAGATGGACCCTGTGAGTTTGGCGCTCCCCACTGTGTCTGTCCCCATGCCCGTCAGGTTGGGGTCCCTGTTGGCAGAAAACCGGCCTCTCGCCCCGGAGTCACTTTGTCCCACGGCTGTGCCGTGTCCACAGCCCCTGCAGCATCCCCCCCGCCCCACGCAGCCCCCGGGGCAGGGCCAGACTGACCCCCCCGGGGGTCACGGCCACAACAGCCCCCCCACGGGAGCCTGAAAGGGTCTCCTGTTCCCAGGCTGGGCGGGCATTCCTCAGGGGGTTAGTGGGATGCCTGGGCACCAGCTCTCGAGCACGGGGGAGAGATTACACTGGCAAAAAGCCTGTCAGGAGGGTGTGGGGGTAGATGCCAGCTTCCTTGCGGTGCTGTGAGCGCCTCAACTCAGGGGCAGGGGAGGGGGGACTTGCTGGGTGTGTGGGACGCCAGCACAGGGCACCCTGGTGCCAGCCCGTGTGCCCTGCGGGAGGGGCAGCGGGAGCCCCGGTACCACCCGGCTGTGTCTCCCCAGGCTCGGGCTCGGGCAGCGGAGGGGGACGGCGGTCCCAGCAAAGCGCTGGCGTTCTTCCAGCACCCGGTCAGGTATGTGCCGTGGCACCGGGGCCCCGGGAGGGCGCGGCGGGCACGGCGGTCGGGGGCTCACCCCGGCTCTCCCCACGCAGGCTCCTCTGGCCGAAGTCCAAGGCCTTTGACCACCTGTACAGCGTGGGGGAGAAGCTGCTGGAGAACTTCCCGGTGCAGGCCACCCTCTTCTTTTATGAGGACTCGGGCAGCGAGGAGGAGGAGGAGGAAGAGGAGGAGGAAGAACAAGAGGGGGGTGATGAAGAAGAGGAGGCGACAGGGGATGTGACCGCGGGACACCCGCGCTATGCTGGTAGCCCCGGCCCCAGCAGGCCGGCGTGAGGCAACGGGCAGGGGAAGGCAGACAGCTCTGCATGCGGCAATGGGGCCAAACCCGCCCGGAGCTCCGGCCAACTCCCGGGGCCGCCCCCGGGCCACGCCCGCGCTCCGCGCGTCCATGGCCGGGCTCAGGACTACGACTCCCAGCGGCCACCGCGGCACCGCCCGGCAGCCGCAACCCCCTCTGATTGGCTGTCGATCCATCCCGAGCTGGGGGCGGAGCGTGTGGCCCCGCCCTGCATTCCCATTGCAAGAGGAAGGCGGCGCGCGCTGGCAGCGGAGGGGTGCGATTGGGCCAATAACATCGATC
>JANPWX010017316.1:23599-59084 GCA_024734555.1 Trochalopteron elliotii
ACCGCTGTGGGGTGACAGGGGACACGGGGGTCCCTGTTGTAGGGTGACAGGTGAACTAGGGGACCCCACTATGGGGTGACAGGTGGGCTAGGGGGATGTCGCTATGGGGTGACAGGTGAGCTAGGGGACCCCGCTGTGGGGTGACAGGTAGGCTGGGGGGCTCTGCCATGGGGTGGCAGGTGAGCTGGGGGTCCCTGTTGTGGGGCCATGGGTGAGCTGGGGGTCTCGGCTGTGGGGTAACAGTTCGGCTTGAGGGCTCTGCACTGAAAGCTGAAGGGGAACTGGAAAGCCCCTGCACACCTGGGCAGGTGGGCTGGGGGTCCCTTGCTGCAGGGTGGCAGATGAGCCGTGGGGTGTCTCTGGAGGCTGAGTGCAGTGAGGATAATCTGGAGTTGGGTTTGGGCACAGAGGGGCCGGGCTGGGGGCGGCCAGGACAGCGTGAGGACCAGCCAAGGGAGCGGGGTGGGGTGTGAAGCTTGTTTCGGGAGGGCGAGGCTTCCTGCCCTGTCGAGCGTAGCCGGTGTAGCCTCTTCTCCTCGCCGTGGCTCTTGGCACGGAAAACCCCCAACATTGCCGGGATCCAGCTGAGCCCGCTGGCAGCGCGGCTACGTGATGCTGGCACAGTCAGCATCCTCCCTGCGCGCCTTGGCGCCTCACTGGGGGGGCTGTGCATCCCCCCGACCCCTACCTGTGCCCCCTCCAGCCTGTCGGGGAGCTGCCACCCCCCAGTGAAGCCCCCAAAGTCCCCTCGGGGTCCGCGGGGGGCTGGCTCCAGGCGCGCCCACCGCGTTTTCCCGGCGCGGTTTCCTCCTTGGGCATCAGTGACGGACGGGAGCGGGGGCGGAGATGGGGGGAGCCTGGGGGAGACACGAATGTGCGACTGCAGCATCCTCACTCCCATGGCTGCATCCTCCTCACGGTTGCCTTAGCAACCTCCTATCGATGGGGTATTTATT
The DNA here is from genome assembly GCA_024734555.1 of Trochalopteron elliotii. Classification (NCBI taxonomy): domain Eukaryota; kingdom Metazoa; phylum Chordata; class Aves; order Passeriformes; family Leiothrichidae; genus Trochalopteron; species Trochalopteron elliotii. The sequence goes on from JANPWX010017316.1 coordinate 24,556, forward strand.
TATAGAGGATGGGAAGCCGGAGGAGGGGCGGGGTGGGGGGGGGATCGGGAATGGGTGGGCGTCTGCTAGGTCAGCCTCCAGCTTCAGGCTTCTCTCAGCTCTGCGTGGGGGCAGGAGGGATGCTGCTCCCCTTGGCGTCAGCGTGTGAGGTGCTCCAGCTTCTCCTGCTCGCTGGAGACAGGGGAGGCGGCCAGGAATTTGCATGTGGAAATAAAAATAAGCGTCTGGGGCGTCTGCCCTTCTCACTGGCGGCGTTGCTCTCGTGTTTGGAGGCTTGTGTGCCCCTCCCTGATTGTGGCACTGGGTGCATTGACACAGATACGTGGAAGAAAAGTAGAAGAGTGTAAATTAAATTAAACGACATTAAATTTGTTGCCTGATGCGTGACGTGAGAATATCCTTCTTTCTGTGTCTTTGTTCTCCTGTCCATCAGAGGGGGAGAATGCCTGTAACAACGAGGGTTTGTGTGGAAACCGTGGCGTGTTCTCTGTGCTGTGCTTTCTTTTATCCTGGGGCTTTGGGTCTCTTTGTGAAAGCTGATGACAGCAGAAGTGGGTCAGGTGGTCCCTGCTCAGAGCCTGTGGGGGAATTCATGGATCCAGAGGCCTCTCACATCCCCAGAAGGGCTCAGAGAAGCGGGATTGGGCTGTGGGGCACTGGAGGCAGCAAACCCCTCCCGTGTACTTCTGGTGCTCTGTTTCTTTCCCTTGCTCTTGCTTCAACTCCAGGCTGAGGTTTGCAATGTGAGCTTCCCAGACTGTTGGGAAGAGGCTGCTTTCTCTCTCTGGACACAGCTCCAGGCTTGCATGCCCTCTTGCCACTTTACGGTGTAGGAACCTTGGAAAGCACAGCAGACCTGATGTTGGCAGGGAGAGCTGCTCCATTTACTGGAAGGTGGCTGTTGTGAGGTGTGCTGGTGTGCAGCATCAGCCCTTCTGTGTGCCTGCCTTTTCTGTGAAAGGAGAACTGTGTTTCCAGCCCTGCTGACCCTGGGAACAGCTCTGTGCTGCCCCTGACCTCACTCCAGCAGAGCAGATCCAAATGCTTTTGGAGTACCTGGATGTCTAAAGTCCTGGGCCTGAGACCAGCATGTGGTTTAGTTCCTGCTGTTTCTAACCATGCTTGTTCCTTCATCTGCAATAAATCCCTGTAGGAGCTGGGCAGCCCTGTCCCTTCTGTCTCCTGACAGAGTTGTGGCTTTGCCACAGCAAGTGTCACATGCAGCAATAGTCAGCCCAGGGCAGTCTGATCCGTGGGGCATTGAGCACAGGGACAAGACAAAGCATGGAAAACAAGCAGATATCCTCTGCTTCTGCAGGGCTTTGTTTAACTTCTGTGGGGTTTGGTTTAGTTCAGTTTTGTTTTTGAAGCACAGAATGTGCTTGTCCAGCTGGAGAGCTGTTGTCCTGTGTGTGCAGGGAGCTCTGTCACTCTTGCTGCTGCCCTTAAGCTTGGCCCAACAACCAGATTGTGGGTAGGAGTTGCAGAAGTGAGAACTGGCACGTCTGTGAAGTTGCTCTAAAATAAGATGATTGCTTCACCTGTATCCATCAATCTCTTGTGGAAGGGAAGAGCACCAGGCTGCTCCCAGCAGTCTGACATGCAGGTCATCTCTTCTGCTGGTGAGAAATGGGCTCTATCCTTCATCCAGTTTTTTCCTTCATACTTTGCTGGTCTGCAAGAGCCCTGCTTCTCCCTGGGACCTGCCCCAGGACTCTGGGAGCTGAGGGTGCCCTGAGCCCCTCCAGGGAGGTGAAGAGTGGGAATCTTTGGCTCTCTGCAGGGGCACTGCTCGGCTGGGATCTGTCGTGGGTCCACCACTCAGCACCATGCTTTCTGCACGAATCTGATCCTGGGTGGTGGAGGTTTGGGCTTTGAAACTGGGTTGGAAATTTAAGCTGTCAGTGACTCTGCTGCTTTCTTCCCTGCAGGTAGGCAGGAGCCCCCCTTGGCCGAGTGAGGCAGCATGGCAAGTAAGTGCTCCCCAGGCAAGACGGAGAGGTGGTGGTGGTGGTGTTGGAGGAGAGAAGGGGGATGTTTGACAGCCAAGAAAGGGGTGCCTGTGCATTTTGGGGGGTGTTATCCTCTGTGGGGAGCAGCTGCCATCAGCTGTTTGCCCTGGGTGAGGTCTGGCCTGACTTGTGCTTCTCTCTGTCCCCTCTGCAAGGTGGGAGTCGAGAGGAGGTGCTGAAGGTCTGACCCCTCCGGGACTACCCGGAGGCTGCAGCATTTCTGTCTCTGTGTGGTGTTTGCTGTGTGCAGGACTGGCCTCCCCAGGGCTCTCTGGGCTGCCTGTCTGTGCTGACATCTCTCATCAACAGTGCTCCTCGTGCCCATGACTGCCACCCTGCCAGTGCCCACCCTGGGGGTCACACTGCCCTGTGTGGCTGGTGGCACCATGGCTCTGTGTGCTGTGGAAGCTGCTGAGCTCAGCCCCACCCTGAGCTCGCTGTGGCACACCCAGAGCAGTGCTGGGCCAGCACTAAAGATGAGCTGAGCCTGGTGAGGCTGCAGAGGGGTGTGTGGGTCTGCCCAGAGCTGGGCTCAAGCCTCCCTCCTCCCTCCTGCACTGAGGCTCTGTGCCCTGGTGTGATGGGAGCATAAGGAGGACAGCAGTAGTGAAGGAAAGATCTGTCTGGGATCTTGAGATTTGCTCGGAGTGTCACCAGAGGCAGCTGTGAAGGTGGAGGCAGTAGCCACGCTGGGGAGGAGGAGGAGGACCCCAGGGATGACAGGTATGCCTTCTTTCATGATCTGTGCTTTTCTTGGGGCGGGAGGGAACAGAGATCTTCAGGCAGTGTTTTTAAAAGGCTGCTTTAATCCTCAGTTAATGAGGAGGGTACCCAGCTGGGTCCCTGCCTTCCTCCACTGCTGCCTTTTCTCCTTCCCAGAGCTCAGGTGCTGGCTCACCAGCATTTCCTGGTGGTGGAAGGTGTCCCCCGTGGTGGCAGTCTCCCCTGCCAAGCTGTCCCCTTCATGGTGACCCTGATGTGCAGGAGGAGATGTGGTGATGGGCAGGTTCTCCACCACACACTCCCTGCCATCCCTGGCTGTCCCTCTGCAGGCACAGCCACAGTCCTTCCCCAGAGAGGCAGCCCCAGGGTGTCCCCCCCCAAGCAAGGCAGCTGAGACATGGGGTGGTGCCCACCAGGGGCCAACAGCACCCCAGGAAACCCAGCAGGGATGAGGTGAACCCAGCCCTTGCTCCTGCTTCCCCTGCCTAAAGCTCTGATCTTTCCTGAGCACCGGTTCTCCAGCTGGTGTGGGGAGGCTTGGAGAGGCACAGGGGATCAGCACTGAGGCTGCTGGGCATTGGCAGGTCCCCTCAGCCCTGTGGTTTGGGGACAGGACCTGCCTGGCTGGCTGCTCTTCATGTCAGCTGGGGATCCAGTAGAGATGAGAGGTTTATTTCCTCAAGGCCAGTGGTTTTGCTGCTCTGGTCCTGAGCCACGTGGGAGCTCTTTGCACTTCCAAGGGGAGGGAGCAGTGACTCAGTGTCTGCTCTCCTGCCATTTCTGTGTCCCTGAGGGAAATTGCATGTGGGGAAAAACACACACACCTCTGTCACAGCATGCTTGCAGTTGGGACAGTGCTTGTGATACCTGCCTGCCTGTGTGTCTGTTTTTATTTCCTACCTTAGTGGCCAGCTCAGCATGGCAAAGCAGGGAAGGGGTCCAGTGACTGCTTTCTGCAGGGATGGAAAACCCTGACAGTGAGATCTGCAGCCAAGCTTGTTGCTCTAAGATGTGCTGAGGAAGTTGAAATCCAAGTCTCAGGCTCAAGTGCCAAGGAGGGGAGAGTTTATCCCACGGCCTGATCAAGGTGGGAGGCAAAGGAGGTGAGGCCAGACTTCTCCAGCAAAGTACAGGACATTTGCAGAATGAATGTTGTCTTTGTAAAATTTCATCTCCTTCTGGAAAGGCTCAAGACAAAGTCAGCCTGCTAGCCTGTTTCCTCTCCAGCCAGGACAGCCCTCCTCAACTGTGAAAGCCAAAGCAAGCTGATCCCTGCCCTTCTGCAAGATGCCTTCTGTGCCTCTTGAAAATGCTTTTTCGGTTGTCCTTGTGTAAAAAAAAAAAATGGTTTGCATAATAAAGTCGATTCTGAGGGAAGATCTGTGACTCACATCATTCATGCTGCTCTTCATTCACACCTCAGTGGTTCAGCCCTCTGCAAACTCTCACAGGAGCAAGGCATTAATAAATCACAAGGGGAAAATGCACCTACACAGCACAAAAGCAGCCCAGTGCCTCCAAACCCAGGATGGTGTAGCACAGTAGTAGTTTTTTCTTACACCATGATCTTGTCCCTGTTGATATTTCCAAATACTCTCACAAATACCTTGTATTGTTTCAGCAGCAGGATACATGGAAGGTAAAGCAGAAGGCAACTTGTCTTTCTGCCAGGCAAAAGGCTCCTAAGGAAAGAAGCTGGTGGCTTTTCACTGACTGTTTTGCTTGTGGAGCCAGTATTTTGTTAGCACCAAGCTGGTCAGATGGGAGATTCTATCCCCCTGCCTCCTTTGATGCTGCTGCTGTGTGAGTGGGTTCACCTTGTTGATCCAGTGGGAGACTGAGCCTGAAGGGGAAGGAGGTAACTAGATTCCTGTGGATCACCCAGCTGAACTGATTCATCTTCCCAAGGGAAGCAGCAGGATTTTGTGGTTTGGTGGGAAGAGCTGGGACCGGCCTACAGCTGAATGTGCTGAACTGCATTGTGGAAACACTCATTCATGAAATGCGTGTTTGGATCCTGGAAGGATCATGTTCTGTGTAAAGTTTCTGCTCACTGAGCAAACAGCTTCTTTGCCTCTTTGTGCTGCTGCAGGTCCTAGCAGGTGCTTGCCTCCTGCACCCCATGGAGATATCCCTCCTGCAGGGTATGGGGGAGAGGCTTTGATGTCTCTCTTGCAGGCAGGAAGATGCTGTTCCTGCTGTCTCTGGCTTCAGGACTGCGTGTGCTGTGGGAAGACTTGAGGAGTCTCCCAGCCTTTGGGAGCAGAGGAAAGTTTGTGAGGCCTCTGCATCAAAACACAGTGGGGATGAGAATGTGATGCTGTGTGAGAAGAGGTTGCTCAGGCCCCTGACTCATAACCCCCTGTGCTGTCCCTGTGTTTTGGGGGATGTTTGCCCTTGTCCTGGAGAAGACAGTGGTTTCTCTGGGGCCTGAACAGAGTCCTTGATGCCACCTGACCTTGTGTGACCCCTGAGCAGCTGGCAGCAGGGACACCAGCTTGCAGCAGGCTGTGGTGTTGAACTGTGTGCTCTGAGCCCCTCTCGGTGCTGGCCCTGTGTCCTGGCACAGCTCTGTGTCCCAGCCCTGTGGGGTCTTGCTCTCCTGGTGGGATCTCCCTTGCCCTGCAGCAAAGGGGCAGAAAGATGAAAATCCATCAGGGGTAGAAGGTTGGAAACAAACATTTTTGGAGCCTTTTGTCTCTTCCTCTGTTGCCCTGTGTGGCTGCAGCTGCCGCTTCTGATGTCTCTGGAACCTGAGCCCTGACAGCAGGGCTCCAGGAGTCTGAGCAGACCCCAAGAGTCCTGTACCCCTCTGGCTGTCCTACCTGCTGTCCTACCTGATTGTAGCCCTGGGTTTTTGGTGCTGGGGATGCATGCACTGTCAGGAAGCTGGGTGGGAAAGCTGGGCTGGGCAGAGGCCAGGTAGGGGGCTGTCCCTGCTCAGCATGTCTCTGCCTTGTGTGTTGCAGTGTTCTTGGGGGCCAGGAATGCCCACTCGCTCCTGAAACGCTTTCCCAGAGCCAATGGCTTCCTGGAGGAGATCCGGCAGGGCACCATCGAGCGGGAGTGCATCGAGGAGGTGTGCAGCTATGAGGAGGTCAAGGAGGTGTTTGAGAACAAGGAGAAGACGGTGCGTTTGTCCTGTGCTGCTCCCCAGTGCCTGTGGGAGGGCTCACACCTCACCTGGAGACAGGAGGGAAGCACGAGGGGAACAGCCTCTCCTGCTCCCTTTGTCCTCTTCTGGCTGCAGGCAGCATGTTGTGGCCTCATTTCCCAGCATGGCTTTCCCTTTCCAGGCAATGACCTCACTTTGCTTTTGCCCACAGCTGCAGGTTGAGCTGGCACTCCCACCTGTGCTGTTGTCCATCATTCTCTAGGCTGGGCTTGGGGTGGAATAAATTTTTCCCTGCTTGGCGTGGGGGCTGTTGAGGGATGTCCCCGGGACCTTTTGTGTTGGTTCCCCACAGCGCCTCAGGTTGAAGGGGTGGGGGACACCCAGAATGCTGCCCCTTTTGTGGGCCTGGGGAGGGCAGTGATTATTGCTGGCGGGTCACCTGCAGCACGTGATGGTTGTTTCTCTGCTCCCCTTTGCAGATGGAGTTCTGGAAAGGCTACACCAGCTCTGTGTACTCTGTCAAGGACCCCGGGCACAGCACGGAGCGCTCTGACGCTATGTACGTGGTGGTGCCCCTCTTGGGAGTGGCTCTTCTCATAGTCATCGCCCTCTTCATCATCTGGAGGTGCCAGCTGCAAAAAGCCACCCGCCACCGCCCTTCCTACGCGCAGAACCGTTACCTGGCCAGCAGGACGGGCCGCAGCCTCCCCAGGGTCATGGTGTACCGGGAGCGCTCGCAGAGCCAAGGAGAGACCCAGTGCCAGCGGGAATCCAGCAGCCGAGGGGCGGGGGATGGCAGGGTCGGGGGCGCCGCCCAGCCAGACGGCTCCCTCTGCCCCCCCGAGCATTCCGTCTCCGTCCTCTCCAGACTGTCCAGCGCCACCCCCCCGCCCTCCTATGAGGAGGTGACGGGCCACCCGGAGAGCAGCAGCGGGGAGGAGACCAGCGTCTCCTACAACGACCCTCCGCCCAAGTACGAAGAGATCGTGGCCACGGCCCCTGCTGCCGGCAAATAGCGGGGCCGCCTCCCTCCTGCCTCTTCACACACTCACAGTCACCCAGACACCCCCTTCAGGTGTCCTTCAGGCCTCCCCATCTCACCTGTACAATCTGGTGCCATCACACAATAGCCTTACCCTCCTAACCAAAAATAGCTGTCCCCAGGTGGGGTGAGGCAGGGCTGTGGGATGGCTCTGGAGCCAGCCAGCCACCTCCTGCCCCTCACTCCCCACTCACGTAAGTGCTGTAGCAGCCAGAGCAGAGCAGCAGCTCGTTCCTGGCTCAATGTGGGGGTCTCCCCATGGTGCATTTGATTTCCTCACTTCCCCCTCAAACTGACATAACATTTCCCATGGTTAGAGCAGCCTTGCTGCCTCCCCTGGGCTTGCTGCTCAGCCTCACCCCATGTCCTCACTGGGCCCTGTTCTACTGCTCAGGGCTCTGATTAGGTGATGGAGATGCAGGATTGGGGTGGTAAACTTTTGTCCATCCCTGCAGTTGGTGGGGCCAGCTCTGTGGGGAGATTGTGTTTCCCCCATGTGGATTTGTTGCCAAATGGGAGTGGGGAGCCCGGTCCACACTGTGGTAGTGATATTTGCTGTGTGGAGATCAGGGAGGAGCAGCCAGGAAGGTGCTCTCTGATCTCCTAGATCTCTTTGGAAAGGGAAAAAGAGCTCACGGTGGTCTTGTACTTGAGGTAAGTGACTTTGGAGTAGCAGGGCCTTTTCCCGATGCTCTCTGCTTTCCCCCTGTGGGTGCTGAGCAGCTGGAGGTCTGGCCGCTGCAGAGCTGGCCAAGGGGGTCATCTCTGACCCCGAGCCAAATGTCTCATGGCTTTAAGTGATGGGGATTCAACTGTCTCCTGGAGCTGGCCTGTCCAGTGTCTGCCCCAGAGCTGAGAGCCTGCAGACAGGCCAAACCTCTCCTCTCCCTCCCCCAAACCTCTCTGCCCTGCCTGGCCCCTCACTTTGGGGCTCTTTGTCCTCCAGAGCAGATAAAGTTGAATGCCAGACCCCACTCTCCTGAGCTCTCGGGTGGGCTGAGTGTTTGGTGTCCAGGGCTGTGGTGTGGAAGTCCTGCTGACAGGGGCAGGAGCCACAAGACCATGCTTTGAGAGGAGCAGAGCCAAGCCCTGCTGGGGTGGTTGTGTTGCCAGGGCAGGGCAGAGCCAGGTGCTTTGCTGTGGGATCAGTGTCCCCTTTCCCTGGGCAGCTGTCTGTAGGGTGCAGGCAACGGGGCTGTCCTTCCCCAGTCATATCTGATGGATTAGTAGGAGATTTGTGCTCCAACCCCCCAGAAGCAGCCCAGAAGCTCCCAGCACTGCCCCCACCCGGTGTTCACCCAGCACCAGTCTGTCCACCAGCACCCAAAGGCTATTGTCCATCCATCCCTGGCCTGCATCCCGCCCAGCCCCAGTGATGCTCTCGCAGCTGGTGCCCTCAGCCCAGAGCTGAGGCTTGCCCAGCGTGATTTCTGCTGGGGCAGGACATACTGGCACCTCATCTGTCCCCTCCCCAGCCTTGGCAGGTTGGGGTTATGGGAAGACCTGCCAGTGAGCATCAGGGCCAGAGCCTGGAGAACACCAGAGGGAGACACAAGGGTGTGCTCTGCACCCTCTGTCTTTGATGCTCGGTCATTATCCCTGCAGTTTGTATTCTGTAAAACTTGGTATATTTCTGTGCAAAAAAAAAAAAAAAAAAAAAAAAAAAAAGGTATTTATTAAAAAACCCTCACTGTCTGAGTGGTGCAGGGTGGCTTTTTCCCACAAAGAGTGTTGTGGGGGACAGTGACACCAATAACCCCTGCCATGGCTGCAGGATCATCCCCAGTGAGGATGGGAATGAACCCCATACATCCAACTGGAGCCCCGAACTTCACCTGGGCATGTGGTGTACCCTCTGAGAAACCTGAAGGGTGACCTGTGAGCCCCAAGCTGTCGGCAGGTGAGATGCAGAAAGGTTTTCTGAGGGTCTTTGAGGGGATTGAGGTGCACAGGTTGTCCTGCTGTCCTCTGCGTGCTCCTAAACCCCTTAGATAATCCCCTTTAAATAGCAAGACTAGGGCAGCGGGGGATTTATTTTAAGTCCTTTCAAACCCAGATTTTATGGTCAGGTTTTGGACACTGTTCACATTCAGAAGTGTTTAAAACTGCCGTTAATCCCAGAGGGATCATTTTATCGCTGCGGAGGGGCAGAGATTAGCTCCGGCACAGGGCGGCCCCGGGGCTGTGCTGGCCCGGGGGCTGCGGGGTTTGCCCGCGGACATCCCGGGGACGGGGACACGGGGAGGGCCCTGCCTTCGGTTCTGTCCCTGGAGAGAGCAATGCCCGTGTTCTAGCGGGCGGCTGAGCCGGGCCGGGGACAGGAGGGCTCCCGGGGGAGGTGGCAACGGGATGAGTCGCAGCTTTAATTACCGGCTGTGGCTTTGAGCAGGGACCGGCTGGATACCGGGGGCCGGGCTTATTACCGGGGGGCGGGCTGGTTACCGGTGGGGCCGAGCACATTACCGGTGGGTCGGGTTGGATACCGGGGGAGCCGGGCTCGTTACTGGTGGGCCGGGCTCGTTACCGGTGGGCCGGGCTCATTACCGGGGGACGGACTCATTACGAGGTGGCCAGGCTCATTACCAGGGGGCTGGTCCATTACCGGTGGGCCGGGGTCGTTACCGGTGGGCCGGACTCATTACCAGGGGGCTGGTCCATTACCGGTGGGCCGGGCTCGTTACCGGGGGGCCGGGCTGTCCCCCCGGCACCGCCCCGTCCCGGCGGCGGGCGCGGCTGTTTACAGGTCCGGCAAGTTGCGTCGTCTGCGAAAGAACGTAAGTGTCCCTCCCCCGCCGCGCAGTGTCCCCCTTGTCCCTTCGTACGGCCCGGCCGGGGCTCTGCTGGCGGCGGCAGGGCCGGGATGTCCCCACCGGCAGGACGTGGGACCCCCCCTGTGCCCCTTGTCCCCTGCCGTGTGTCCCCGCGGGGATCAGCGCCCGGGGTGACCGGAGCCGTCCCGGGGCAGGGGCTCACCCCGAGCCGGGTGAGGATCCCCNTTCCTGCCTATTCCTGCCTATTCCTGCCTATTCCTGCCTATTCCTGCCTATTCCTGCATTTTAGCTGTCCTACAGCATGTTGTGTTGTCCCCGTGCAGGTGCAAGAAGCACTGCCCCTGTTGTCACTTTTGGAAGCGCTGCTCCTGTTGCCACTTTTGCAGCTTTCTTTCCCCTCTGTGTGACATCCCAGGAGATCTGAGGACATCTGCAAAGATGTGGCCACTCTTTGGGCTGGACCTGAACCGGGTGCGCCATGACCTGCTCTTCACAGAGGCCATCAACCAAAGGATGCAGGTGCCCAACAGGCTGAAGGTGGCAGAGAGCTGCAGCCCTGGGGACAGGAGGACAGTGGCAGAGGATGTCCCTGCATCCTTCCGGATGCAGATCCCTGACAGGATTTCTCTGGCAGGTAAAGCCCTGGGTTGTCTGTCGGGGTGGCTGAAGGTTGGTGGGGCACTACAACGTTGTCCTTGTTTGGAAAGACAGGTGTCTGCCAGGGAAAGCTGGAGTTTCCCTTGGAATGGAGAATGTGAAGCCCCTCCCTCCAAATTATTATAATTTTGCAATTAAGGGGCTTTCAGGCAAAGATATGGGAATAGGAGTAACAGTTCTTTACTAGGAATGTTAAAAATACAAATGTAGTAGTACAAGAAACAAGCAAACAAAAAAAATCCTAGAAACACTGCCAGAGTCAAAATACAACCTGACACCCTGTTGGTCAGGGTGTTGGTGTCAGTCCAAATAAATCCTCCTGGTGTGCCAGATGTGGTTCTGTTGGAGCAGAAATGATCCTGTAGAAGGGTCCAGTGGTGCTGAGATGGGTCTGGTCTCCCTCTGGGAATTCAGTGCAAACAGGCTGTGCTGCTGTTCTGAATCCCAGGTTTTATCCAGGCAGGAATGCTGGGCTCCTCCTGCTGGCTTGACTCTCCTCCGTGTGGGTGCATCTCTCTTCTCTCTCCTGAGGCCACTCAGGTTGGCTTAATTCTTCCCTCTCTCCTTTCTCTAGAGATATCAGACACCAGTTTGAGGCCAGTGCTGTTGACCCAGCCAAGGAAGGTCCCCTCTGTTGTGGTGCACGTGTCCCCAGACCCCTCTGGGGACGTCCCTTTCCTGCCCTCAGGCAGCAGAGCCAGCGCCCAGCGACGCAAACGATCGGTACCGACGGGCAGGGACGGGGTGGGGAACGGGGGCCATCCCAAATTTGGGGTTCTCCAGATGGCTGTCATCACCCCAAGCCAGGATTCTTCTTCCAGGAGGCCCTAGGAGTGAGGGGTTAGGGATGGTGGGATCTCTTTCTGGCCCAGGACCAGTGCATGCCACTTGGTTCAGCCACATCTCCTGCTGCATTTTGTAGGCTGAGGTAGGTGCAGCCCCACCGCTGGCTGCTGCTGCTACTTTTAAAGTACTTTTTCAACCTGTTTTTCTTCTTGATGAAGTATGGGGCAGAGCTGGTTCATCACAGCAGTGTAAAGGGTTCTGGGGTCAGAGCCAAAAGCAGGTTTTAACCTTGTGTGAGACCCTTTCAATGAGAGGTCCCAGGCATGAGCAGGCAAAGACTTGGTTTGGCTGCTGGAGCTGCTGTTCTGCCTCCTCAAGTGCTTTAACCTCCCTGAAATTCAAGAGCTGATCCTGAATGGGTTAGGTTTAGGGTTTTTGATCTGGCTGGAGTTCAGATCAGCAGTGCTGGGGCCCCTCTGTCTGCTCTGAGCATGTCTCCCCACCTGCACCAGCATCAGGTCACCATGCTGGGGCTCCTGTAGTGCTCCCAGCCCTGAGTGAGTGCTGATGGGCCCCTGGCCCTACAGCCCACACAGCCTGGGCTCAGCTCTGTGCTAACGTGGCTGTGTTTGATTCCCACAGGGCCACCACAGCAGCAGGTCACGGAGGGACAGGAGCCCCAGTGACTGTGCCCAGCTGGCCTTGCACAGCCCAGGACAGCACCATGAGGGGTGAGCACAGGCACAGAGTCACCCAGGGCGGGTGGGGAGCAGCATCTCCTCTCACTGGGCTGTTTTGGAGCTCTCTGGGGTGGTTGTTCTGAGAGGGGCAGGTGTCACTCTGATTAGGAACAGCAGTAGAAACTACACACAGACTCTGAGACTTGTTAGCAAGTGAGAGCGATCTTTTCTCTTTAAAATCTTCTTTTATAGAAAGTTCCTATGGAGTAAAACTTCACTGGACAGCAAAGCAATACATTACCATCATTGGGCAGTTAGGAACACCACCCCTCAATCATTTCTTGCAAGTAAACAACAGGAAGACAAACAACACCTTGCAAGGATTGTTTTACTTTTTTTAAGGACTGTTTAAATTTCTCCTTCCAGTTTCTCAGGCCGCAATATCTCAGGCCAGTGTGAGAAATCTGTGTGACTTAGTTTCCCACAGACACTGTGCTGCTGCCTGATTTCTCAGGTTCAGCATCCACAGGCAGGAGGGATCCAAATCAGAGCAGTGCAGTGCCTGATATTCCTGCTCATCCATGAGAGGAACGTGGCCTTTGGTGCCAGAGATGTTTGTGCTGGGCAGCTTTGAAGGCAGCTGTGTTGTTCCCCAGGCCTCTACTCATGGCTTTGGGCTCCAGAGTCTCTGCAGTGGGGAAATTGTCTCTGAGCTCATCCTGGAGCAGGGACTGCTGTCCTACTTGAAGTCCAGAGCTCTCCTGGGTGGCAGGAGAGCAGCCTGGGCACACAGCCATGGTTGGCTTTGGAGGGATCAGCTGGCTGCCTCTGAGTCTGGGGACTGCTGGAGAGGGCATGTGGCATTGCCCAGGGATGCTCAGAGCTGCTGAAGGGATGAGGGGCAGTGCCTAATGCCAGGCTGTGCCCTGTGGAGTGAGACCAGGGAGTAACAGACATGATTCTGTGTGCACCCAGGCCAGGCTCGTGTCCCCTGCCTGCTCCCAGTGCCCCTGTCCCCCTCCTCACGGAGCCAGGCAGGATCTACTCCATGCAGAACATCTTCCAGACCATGTTCCTCCTGGGCCAGGTGCTCTTCCACCGTGTCCAGCACTCTCTGCGAGACCCAGCACCGTCCAGGTGACCTCAGCTTGTCCTGAGCCAGCTCTCTGTCACCCTGCAAGGACTGGCCTGTGCCTTGCTGAGCCATGAGCTCTGTGAGCTGTGGGCTGCAGGATGGTCCTGCATGGCTGCCTTGGACTTTCTTTCTCACCTGTGCTGTCTGCCAGCTCTGGGTGCCAGGCCTTGGTGCAGCTCACTAACCCAGCCAGGCTTGAGTCTGCAGCTCAGCTTAACACCAGTCCCCTGGGCACCCTGAGTGACCCAGTGCTGCTCTGATATTTCTGGAGGCTTGCTGCTAAGCAAAGACTAATTTTTCTGTGTGCTTTCGTAGCTTGCTGGAGAGGGGTGTGTGAAGAGAATCAAAATCCAGAGCAGGTGGGTGTCACTAGAGGACACAGAAGAACTACACTCCCCTGTCAGGTTGTGAGACGAGAAAGAAAGAGAAAGTTTGTTTTGGTTTGGGGTTTAAATAGGGTTTGGAATTTGATCAGGGATTGGGGGATGAGAGTAACACCTCTCTGACCCCAGTGGTCAACTTAGAAGTCCATCAATTTGTCCTTCCCCCTGGAAAGGAATGTATTATTTACCAAACATTACTCTTTGTTTTTCTTACAATTCCTGAGAAAGCTCCAGTCCAAGACTGAAAACATCAGAAGGCTGAAAAATCAGGGTGACAGGTGGCCTGACCCAGGTGCTGTCCCTGACTGAGACAGCCTCTCCTGCAGGCTCCCAGCACCTTTGGCTGTGTCTTGGTCACTCTTAACTCACCTTTCCATGAACTGGCTGCACCCAGCCCACAGGCAGTGCCCCAGCCAGGGTTTGGTGTCCCTTTGTGCTCCCTGGAGCAGGTGTGCAGTGGCCTCAGTCCCTCCAGATGTGCTGGAGGAACCATCTCCACCACCCTTATCTGCAGTAAATTCTCTTTGTTCAAAGACATCCTTGCAGCCTTAAGGTGTCCCCACTGCTCTAAGGCTGCTGAGCACCTGGAGGAACATTAAATACTTCTCATTCTCCTTGAGCAAAGCCTCCAGGCAGAAAGGGAGGAGAAGCAGCATCCATCATCACATCCATCATCAGTGGCACATCCTGCCTCCCCTCCCCAGCTGCCTGCTGCTTGCTGATGATCCAAAGTGATGTCTCTGCTCTTAAGAACTGGAGGCTGAGGCTGTCTTCAAACATCATTTTAATTTCTTAATGACCAAGAGATCTGGTTAGTGGCTACAAAAGACCTTCTCCCTCCTCCCTCCAGCACTGGAGGACATTCAGGCCAGGGCAGCCTGCAGAGCTGCTGTAATGCACTGGGGTGACTCTGAGGCCTCTCCCCGGGTCCTGATGTCCCTTTGAAACCAGCCACCCCCAAACACCTCTTCTTAGTGCTTTACATCCCTTCAGATGCAGACATGCCTTCAATATGACAGCTCTGTACCCCTCTGAAACAATAAAATAAACAGAAAGACTGTGCTGGCTTGTTTGTCCTGAAATTTTAGTGAAGTCTGGTCTCAGACAGAGACTGGAGTATCTTGCTGACAGTGACCTCCTGAAGGGTATGAGTCACCAGTAGGCAATTTCTAGTCTCTCCTTTAAAGGTGTTCACCTGTATCAACTGGGATTTTGAGCCAAAAGCTGCAGGATGTGTCCTTTTTTCATGGTTCTCTACCGGGGAAAATTGCATTTTCTTTCTGTTGTGAGTGTCATTTTACACTGCAGCCACATTTTGTGGAGGTATTATCTCACAAATGGAGTTTCAGACAGGAATTCAGTGAATCTCCACATGCTCTTCTGGCTTGTCTTTAGTGAGATCAGCATCGTGCTGCAAACAGGGATAAACACCCTCTCCTCCCCAGGGTCTCCCAGGAGTGGGGTTAGGTGCTTGTTAACCCCTGTGGGATCAGTGAGTGCCTGTGTGAGTTATTGGTGTGCACAGGGCAGTTTTGGTTATAGAACAGCTGATTTTGGGCTAGCCTATGATGACAGGAATTGATGTTTTTCTCACTGTGGGTCTACTTTATTTTGTGACTTAGTGCTGTGGACCCTGCAGTGAGGTTGTGCCTGCAGGGACTGCCCTGGAGATCAGTGATGTGTGCTGCCTCTGCCCGTGCAGCAGCTCCTTCCAATGGGGACCCCTGTGTTTCCAGGGAGGGAAGAAAGTGGTGAACACTTGGGTTGCTTGTTTATGTTTCAAATTGCAGGTAAAATTTGCTACAAGAGCACAAAGTGATAGCTCCCTGCAGCTGATGGCAGCTCGCTCCCCTGCTGGTGTAAATGGGATCACCCCTCCATTTCAGCATTGGTCCTGTGATACCTGTTTACCTGACTGCCTCTAAAGATCTTTCATCCAGCCCTCAGTGAATTCCTGGGACTTACAGAGGATGGATGCTTAGCAGATATGTTTTCTCTCTGTTGCACCTCCAAAGAAATCCAAGCATGTGTTTCCTGCTGCCTGTCTTGGCATGTGCTGTCTGCCTGTCCTGCTCATTTTGGGTCCTGGAGGGGTTCCAATGTGCATGATGGGGGTTCAGGAGAGATGAGTGCATGCAGTGCAGGTGCTGTTTGCTTTTTTTTTGGGGGGACACACTCCCTGCATGGCTCAGCTCCCCGTGGCAGCACTGCATTTGTGGGGGGTTCAGCTTCCCCCCAGGAGCAGTGCTTGTCCACCTGCATCTCTGCTTTCCTTCCCCAGCTCCCAGGAGCACATCCCAGCTGCAGAGAGCACCTTGGAGGAGGCTGGGGTCACCGAGGTGGCAGCCATGAGAAGGCAGGTGAGATGGGGGTGAGGGGCTGCTGATGTTTTCTGGGAAAGCCACACGGGGTAGGCAGGGAGGCTCCAGGGGGAATTTGCTCAGTCCTGGTGGGCTGGTGCTCTCAGACTGCTCCTACCTTAAGGAGAGGCAGGAGAGGACTTACCTATGTGTTGATCCATCAAGCTCCTACCCCAAGGGGCTGCAGGACACAGCCAGACCCCTCTGGTGGCAATGAGAGGGACTCAGATGCTCTCTGGTGGGAAGAATCTTTTCCTGCAGCATCTGCTGCAGACCTGAGGTGCTGCTGCCATCCCTCCCACACAAAGGTAGCTGCTGCTTTAGAAAAGGAGGATTATTTGGGTTCCCAGTACCTCTGAGGGTCCAGCCCTTGCAGAGAAGTGGCTTATATCAATTAGCAAGACAGCATGGTCGAGTGTGTCTTGAAAAAGCAAAAAGGTTTTAATAAAGAAAGAAAATAATACAAACACAAAGGCAAAGCTGAGCACAGTATAGAGACAGGTCCCACACCTGCTACAACACCTCGAAAATGCCCCGAGCTTCTTTGTTCTCCCTCTTTAGTACTCAGTGATTCAGGTGGGCTATTTGGCTCTTGGCCCAATGAAATTAGCAGGCTTTGAGTTACACTTTCCAATCCCAATAAATGCCTCTGTGCTGGGACTGAGCCAATTATTGACAGGACTGTAAAGAAGTTTCTTGGTCCTTTACCTTATAAGAAATACAAGGGGTGAGTCTTAAACCTTTCCCAATTTGGAAACACCTGCTGAGGGTGTGGGGTGTGTGCCAACAGAGGACCTGAAGGAGGAGCAGCTCCCATCTTTCCATCCCTTGCTGTCCCGTGCTCCTGGGGTGCTGACAGTGCCCCTGTGCTTCCCTTGCAGCTGGCCAGGATCTCAGGGAGGCTGCGTGTGCTGGAGGAGCAGAGCCACGCCTGGAGACAGAAGGAGGCCCTGGTGTACTCTGTGATGATCTCTGCCTGCCTCATCAACACCTGGCTCTGGCTTAGAAGATGACAGCCTGTGCCCAACCTCCCCTGCTCGCCCTGGCAGGGTGGGTGAGGGCAGGGAGAGGGGCATTTCTCCTGTACTTGCCAGCTGTGAAACTTGTTTTCGTGGCTAGGACTGCTTTTTGCACTGTGGGCCCTCAAGAATCTGTGTCCTCCAGGCCTTGATGACAGTGAAGGTGTGAGGAGCTGAGGTCTCCTAAGAGCTCTGGTGGCTGGCACAGGAGATGTCTGTTCTGTGCAGTTGTCCTCAGGCTGCCAGAGGAGATGCAAACCTGAGGTCATGGGTGTTTGTGGTGATGCCTTGGGAAGGCTGACCTGGAACAGAGACTAGACAGAGCTAGGGAATAAAGTAGATATTTATTAAAAGGCCTTTAGGATCCACCTTGGGCAGGACAAGAGCCTGGTCAGGGCTCCAAGGTGGACCCAAGGTGGACCCAAAATGGTCACAAACTGGACAAACAGTCACCAGGTCCCACACTTTTATAAGTTTTGGTCCATTTGCATCTTGGGGTTTAATTGTTCAGTTACAGCTTCAGGTTATGAAGTCCCATCCTTCTTGTTTTCTCTCTTCAATCTATTGTTGTTTGTGCTTTTGGGCCTGAAAACTTGTAACGATTGTCCTTGGTCTTCATCTGGGAAAGGATTTGTTTTGTGCCCCTGCTCTGTGCAGAGCTGAGTGACACTGAATGTGAGGCTCAGAACTGCACCCCTGGGCAGCACAGAATCTGAAATACATGAAAGATAAAACCTAAGGCATCATTTGGGGTCCTGTTACAGTCATAGCCTGTGGTGGGCCTGGTCCCTTGGCCACATCCCACTTTGGAGATCTCAACTCTGACCCCATGAAAGTTTTCAGCTGACTGCTGTGGCCTCTTCCTCATCTTCTGTAGAGTGACTGAGTGTTCCTAAATTTCTGCTGGGTTTTCTTTCCTTCCAGGTGCAGCTGCTGTTTGGTGGAGGTGGTACTGCCAGGACTCCTGTGCCACAGCCCCTCTTCCAGGAATGGAGCAGGAGGGGCCAGGATCTTCCATCCCTGCAGCCACAGCAGGTTTGCAGATGTTCACATCCAAAGTGGCTTTAAGAGCCTTGCTGATATCTGGGCTTATCCAGGGGCTTGGTTCTTTCCCAGAGAGATTTCCATGGGAAACCTCCCCGTGGTGACTCTCTGGGTTATAAAAGCTCATATCAACAGTGATAGCACCAAATAGGTCAGGGAAAATAGATATTTGTGAGGCTCCCCGTGGCAGAGGGGTGTGGAGGAGTGTCTCTCCCAGGTCCTGCTGCCAAGCTGCAACTTCAGTGACAGTGCAAGAACATGGGTGAGGGAAATTCCTGACCCAGATGCTCTTTAGCTGTAAACAAGCTCAGCTTAACAGCTTTTCTCTTTGTTTCCTTCTCTAGAGTTTAGTAACACTTGATTGTGAGGTGACTTTGAGATGTTTTTGGTGCTTCATCCAGCACATCTGCTGGAGTTGTGCAGGTAGGCCCTGGGGGCAGGTTTTGGCAAGGCTTAACAGGACCTCTCTGTGTCACCTATACCTAATTCTGGCTGGATCTACATGTCATCCAGATGTCCCAGCAGCTTATTTACAGACACCAGTGCTGGGGTGTTTTCTGCTTGACACCACATCAAGTGCCCGTGACTGTAAAATCTGGCAGCTGGACAGTGATTAATAAATAACTGTCCCAAAGTAATTGCAGCTCTGAACCTGTGGCTGATTGCTGAGCTGAGGAGAGCTCTGGGATTTATTGCAGATGAGAGCCAGGGTGGTGTGGTGGGCTTGGTGTGCTGTGCTGTGGCAGGGGGGGTGTGCAGGGCAGGTGGCTCCTGTGGCTCAGGGATGTGGTCAGGGTCACCAGAGGACCTTGCACAACTGTTCTGTATAAGGAGGTGTGAGTTGTGCCAGAAATGAGGTGAATTGTGCCAGAAATGAGGTAAATTGTTTGTCTGGTTTCTCTCCTCTGGGAGGTGTTAACGTGTTTTGGAGGAAGCTTGTGTTTGGGGTTTATTTTAAGCTGTGTTTTAGGGTGAGAAGGGATGACTTTGGGAGGGCACACCACCTTCAAAGTGTGGCTTGAAGGGGTTTGGAGGACAGGTGGTCAGACTGGACATGTTCTCATGGGCTAGACACTGGCAGGTTGTGGAAGATACAATATGACTTCCATGTAAGACATAAATTCTGGTGTAAATCTGGAAACACTGACCCCAAAATGCATATTTTAATAAACTCTGTGTGTTCTGGACATGTTTTCTGTGGAGTCTGATCCTGATGTCCCAGTAGGTGGGAACAGGTAAGGTTTATTCCCTTGGCAGCAGGACTGTGACCTGCTTGTGGGTGTCTCAGCCCCAGCTGCCCTGGCTGAGAGGGAATATTGAGTAGAAAGGCTTCTGGTTAATACTCTCCCTGTTGGAGTGTGATGTTTTTTATTCCCTTTTTTCTCTTCTTTGCCTCCTCCTCCTTGCTTTGTCCCAAGGCAGCACACGTGGCAGGGCTGGGTGTCCCCAGGGGCCACTGCCACAACGATGTGCTCAGCAAATAAAGTGTTTCTTGCACGATGGGGCTCAAGGGAGCAGCTCCTGGGGTTCCCATGTTCCTTTTGGAGGCAGCTGCAGGCAGGGAGCAAAAAGAGAGTTGGAAGGGGGACACGTTGCTGCCAGTGCTCCTGGTGAGCTGTCACCTGGGGTCTGTGATGTGGGGACAAGAGCAGGGTGACATCCTGTGCTGCTGGGTGGCCACTCAGGAACCACAGCCCCAGCCAAGAGAAATTCTGTTTTTTCCTTTGGACTCGCTGCTGCCTGGGTGCTCAGTGAGATCAGAGCAAGCAGAATTTAAGGCTTTGAAGGGAAAAGTAAGAGGTAAACCTTTGATAGCAAAGATAAAAGAGACTCCTGGTGCTTTCAGATCAGCCCTGCACAAGGTTGCAGGACTCCATGTGCCCCTCAGGGATAGATCCAGCCTCAGCCACTGCAAGTGGTTACATCCTGGAGGGAGAGAATGAAAACTGACCTCGTATTGCCTTGGGGATGCACATTTTTTGCTAACTGGGTATTAGAGTGACTTTCTGACCAAATAAGAGGGCATAAATTGGTGAAAGGTGCGTTTCAAGATCACCTTCAGACTCTGCAGCTCTCTTTGATGGGACTCCAGAGCACTTTTGGTCCCTTGCTCTCCCAGCAGAAGAGGTAAGTGGATGTGAGGGTGTTAAAATGTTTTCCCAGTTTTCCATCCTAGCAGGAGCTGAGGCACAGCCTCTGAAGCAGGGAAATAATCATCATCTTTGCTTTTCCCCGGGGCAGGGGGCTGGGAGGGGAATGGGAGCAGAACCCCGGGGAGCAATCCAGGTGCATCCCTTGGTTTGGCAGGACCTGAGCCCATCTGGGGGTGCTGGCTGTGCCCATTCCTGTGTGCACAGTGTCCCTTCACCGAGGGGACACAGAGCTGCTCAGGATGGCTGTGATCTCCATCTGGGCACTGCCCTGGAGTTGTCTGGGGTCCCTGCAGCCCCCAGGAGGAGGTGATGGGGTGGTGGGAGAAGGGAATACATGCATGAGGAGCATCCCCGAGCAACACCTTTCCCTCCTCCCCTTCCATCCCCAGACACACCGCTGGCTGCTGTCAGCTCCTCAGGGCACCGAGGGTGCCCAGGGGATGGGCGGTGACAATCACACGGGTGTGTGCACTGTCCCCGCTGCCACCGCGCCGCCACCTCCGCTCCTCCTGCCCTGGCTCCGTGCTGCAAAAAGCCGGAGCGCTCCGGAGGCAGCCCGGGGAGCTGCTGGGGCAGGGATGCTCCCCTGCCAGCCCTGCCAGCCCTGCCAGCCCGCCTGAGGCTGCAGAACAGCGTTCCAAAGGCTTCGGGGGACGCCGGGCTGGTGAGTGGAGGCTGGTGGCCTCTGGGCAGAGTGGGACAGAGTGACCCCAGGGAGGTGTGGAAAGGAGGGACAGGCAGGAGTGGGGCAGGAAAGGCAAGGAAAGGGAAGGTAAGGTAAGGGAGGGGCGAGGGAGGCAAGGGAGGGGTAGAAGAGGCAAGGCAGGGGTAGAAAAGGCAAGGCAAGGGAGGGTAGAAAAGGCAAGGGAAGGGAGAGGCAGAAAAGGAAAGGCAAGGCAAGGGAGGGGTGAGGGAGGCAAGGCAGAGGTAGAAAAGGCAGGGCAGGGGAGGGTAGAAAAGGCAAGACAGAGGTAGAAAAGGAAAGGCAAAGGAGGGTAGAAAAGGCAAGGCAAGGCACAGAAAGGCCAGGCAAGGCAAGACAGAGGTAGAAAAGGCAAGGGAAGGGAGGTAGAAAAGGCAAGGCAGAGGTAGAAAAGGCAAGGGAAGGGAGGTAGAAAAGGCAAGACAGAGGTAGNCAAGGCAGAGGTAGAAAAGGCAAGGGAAGGGAGGTAGAAAAGGCAAGACAGAGGTAGAAAAGGCAAGGCAAGGGTGGGGTAGAAGAGGCAAGGCAGGGGTAGAAAAGGAAAGGCAAAGGAGGGTAGAAAAGGCAAGGCAAGGCACAGAAAGGCCAGGCAAGGCAACCCAAAGCAAGGCAAAGGAGGAGGAGGCAGGCAAGGCAAGGCAGGGGAGGGGTAGGAAGGACAAGGCAAGGAAGGAGTAGGTAAGGCAAGGGAGGGGAAAGTAAGAGAGATAAAGGAGGGGTTGTACTGGGAAAGGTAAGGCAAGGGAGGGGCAGGCAGGGAAAAGGAGGAGTACACAGGGCAAGGAATGGGAAGGGGAGGGGCAGGCAAGGCCAGGCAATGAAAGGCAAGGAGAGTAGGAAGGGCAAAGGAGAGGTTGGCAAAACCAGGGAAGAGAAGTAAAAAAGAGCTGTTCCTCTGACAATGGATGAAGAGCCTGAACAGTGAGGAGAGCATCTTCCATAGCCCCACACAGCTGTGGGATCTCTTGGAGAGAAGAAAATACCCTGCAGGACCCCTCCTGGGAAACATGGTGTGGGCCCACACCGTGGTATTTGACCCTCTCTTCCCACTCTGTGCTGGATTTCTGTGTTCAAACCATGTAATATGTCCTGCACGTGTTTCCCTGTGTCTGTTTTGTGCTTTTTCCAGGTCCCTGGGGCATGCCCGTGGTCTCCTCACACTGAGGATGAGGAGCAATGGCCTGCACAGCTCCCCAGGCAGCCACCAGCCCAAGGGGGACACCAAGGGGTCAGGGCTCAGCACCAACAGGTCAGGCTGGTCCCTGCTTTGGGTGGGAGAGGCTGTGGTGGGGCAGGGGAGGGAAAGGCCTGGCATGGGCAGGGCTGTGATGCCCAACTGTAGCCCTGGACTTGTGCCTGAGGTGTTTTGGTTTTCTGGAATTCTTTTCCCAGGATTTTTTCTGTAAACAAAGTAAGTGTTTTTGTAACTGTGCTATGTTATTCATTCCTTTTCCTAAGAAAGACCTTTTCTCAATGTCCCTCTGGTCTGACCAATGTAATTGAAGAAGTTTCCCTTTGTTTTCACCAATGAGATTGGTCTGTGTAAAATAGTACATAAAGAAGACACATCCCAAAAATAAAGGAGTCATTTTCCACCTTCTGAAGCTCAGAGTCTGTGTCGTTGTGGTGTAAAACAGCATCACCCAACCTCTGCTGCCAGTTTCCTCCAGTGTGCCTGGCAGTGCCACGGTGCCACAGCATGGATGTGATCCCCCCTTTTCCCCACTGCAGGACCTGCTCAAGCCAGGGTGAGACCACCTCAGAGCTGCAGAGAGGAGCCAGCCTGGCTGGGGGGGAGCAGAGGGATGACCACGCTTTCCGAGGCCAGGGAGCCTTGGCCAGGTAACTGTGTGTGCCACTGGCATGGCCTTGGCCCTGGGGCCTTCAGTGGGGTCAGGATGCCCCTCTGCTGCATGGAATTCATGGCATGCAGGGATGAGGGTCTGTGAGTGCTGCTCTTTGTGCCCCAGTGCCCATGGAGGGGGTTTTGGTAGGGGATGGCTTCACCCCCCATGGGGCTCAGGGGCTCCTTTTCCTGCAGGCAGCCCTCCCTCTGCCTCAGTCACCCACAGATTCCTCATATTCCTGTGGGGATGACAGCAGGACTGGGGTAAAAGTTGTGGAACTCTGTCAGGGTGGTCTGGGGTAGAACTTGTGGAACTCTATCAGGGTGGTCTCTACTGCTTGGATATTTTTGGTCCCACGTCATCCCTAAAAGGGGGTAAAAAAGAAATTCTAGTGCTTGAGAGGGAGCTGCCAGAGTTCTCCTCTCAGCTGCAGCTCCCCTGATGACTGTGAAGCTTTTGCTTTGTCCTTGCCCTGTTAACAGCTGCTGTGTCTGCCTCTCTCCCCTGCCCAGGATAGCCTGGCTGGTGCTGGTGCTCAGGGACTGGGCCAGCAGGAGCCTGCACGAGGAGCAGCAGAGGCCAGACCCCTTCCTGGAGCGTTTCCAAGGCCCTGAGCTCCTGACAGTGCCTGCAGGGGCTGCCCATGAACCTGAGGATGAGGAGGCTGAGAAGTTACACAAAAAGTAGGTTCCCTTTCCTGTGGTCCCAGCTGTCCTTGGCTGGGTGGGGGTCAGCTGTGCCTGGAGCTTGGGGGCTCCCAGTGTGATACAGGAGGTCAGAGTGTGATGAACCAGGTGTAAATGTGTCAGTCTCTGAGGGTCCAGCCTTTGCAGAGAAGTGGCTCAAATTAATTAGTCAGACTGCCCTTGGGAGGTGTTTTGTAAAGCAAAAGGTTTAATAAGGAAAAATAACAAAATAACAAATGTTACAGAAAACAAAAGCAAAGCCGTGCACAGGTGTCCAAGAAACCTCTGACACCCTGCTACAAACACTCCAAAAAGCCTCTTACTTCCTTTGGGTTCCTTCCTAAATACTGAATGTTTTAGGAGGGGCAACCTGGTGTGCTGCCAATGAAATTAACCACAGGCTTGGAGTTACACTCTCCGAGCCCAATCCATGCTCCTGTGCTGGCCCTGAGCCAATTACTGACAGAAAAAACACAGGACTTTCTAGTTAAACTTCCTAAAATGTCTAAAGGTAAACTGAAACTCTTTCCCTATGTGGAAAGACCTGCTGGGGGTGTGGGGTGCATTACCACACCAGTGGGGTTGGCAAAGAAGGAGGTGGGATGGAGAGGTGGGAAGGGTCCCTCCTGCCCCCTCCAGCCCCTGTCTTGGCAACCAGCCTGGTTCTGCTGGGCTGTTCTGCTGCCACACAGGACCTGGTGGTGTGTCCCTGTGGGAAAGACCTGGTCTGTCCCTCAGCCATGGGGTCTTCTCCCTCCTGGTCCATGTCCTGGTGGTAAACACATCAGACCTCCCCAATTTCATAGCAGTCCCACACTAGGGGTGTTTTTGGAGCCAGCCCTGGGTCTGTGATAAGATGCACCTGCAGCTTGTGCATATGAGGGGCTGGCCACAAGCCAAGGGATGCAGGAGTGCACCCAGCAACCACTGCATCCCAGCCAGGAGCCACAAACCTGTGGGATTTACCAGTCTCATTCATCATCTGCAGGATGAAGGGAGTGTGTTTGCTGCCTGTGCCCCCACAAAGAGCAGCTTTCTGAAAAGGCTCTTTCAAATCCAGCCCTTTCATCTCCTCAGCTCACACTCCTGCTGAGAAGCAATAACCTGGCTTTTCTTCTGCTGGCTAATTAGAGGGCAAAGCTCACAGACTGCTCTGGACCCTAGCATTATACATGGTAATTAAAACACCAAGAAATAATTGTTTTCTCTAGGAGGAAAGTAATCTGAGCCTTGTATCTGGGTCTTTACAAGTAATGGAAGAAAATACTTGTCTGCCCTGTGAGGTTAAGGGGAGCTTGTTCATGACTAGAAGGAGCTGAAGTGTTCTGTGAAAGGGCTGCTCATTCTGGGGATACAGTGGGAACTTCTGGGGTTTTCTGGGTCCTCAGCTCCACAGGTAAGAAGAGCCCCAAGTGTGCTGATCCCACACGTGAGCTGCTGCTCATGGCTGTGGTAGGATGCATGTCTCCAGGCCTGAGTGCAAAGCCTTTGGGAAGAGGCAGATGGTTATTCCCTCTTCCTGGGTTAACCCAGAGCCCTGTTTTTCCAGCCCTGGCCCCGCTGTCAGTGTAATTTCAGTGATTCTGGACACCTGTCATGGCAGCACTGGTGATTTAAAGTTGAAATTCCCAACACTATTAAGAGCATCATTGAGGTTATTAGTGGCTGTGGGTGCCACAGCTGCCTGGGCTGGCTGCAGGTGAGTCAGAGCTTCCCCTGTGGCAGTGCTGGGTGTCCCAGGGAGCAGAGCCCCATTCTCAAAAACCAAATGTTCAAGTTGCACTTTCTGGTTAAAAATAAGCCCTTTTAATGGGGAGGCTGGACCACCACTTGTCTGTGGGTGCACAGAGGGTGAACACGAGGGACTGGGGCTGGCTTTGTGCCCAGTGCCAGTCCCCCACGCTCTGGGCACTGCCTGTACTCCAGGGGAAGGAGACTTCCAGGCAGGGGTTCTGCCTTTGAAGTTGTCAGAAGTGATGGGGTGGGCATGGGGAATCTGTTGGCAAGTGGATTGTTTTTCTTTTCCTATCACTGGAGGGAGTTTTGTGTGTTCAAAAGCTGGGAGGGAGGGAAGGGGGGAGAGGGTGTTTTGCCCCACCAGGCTGCAGCAGCTATAAGCCTATCAGCCCAGCCACAGAGTTTTCTCTTCCCCAGCTTCTCCAGTGAATCTGGCAACTAGAGCACACACTTCTTATCTCAGAGTCCCAAGACGAGCAGGATCAAACACTTGGGAGCAGTTCAAAGGCTGGAGCCGGGGCTGTGCAGACTGCAGGAGCCACAGGAGGCAGCCCTGCCATGCCAGCTGCCCCCAGGGTCACTGCTCTGGGGCTTGGGCAGCCCCTCCTGCTGCTGCCACTGATCTGCAGCACACTCTCCTTCTTGCTCCAATTAATCTTCCCTTCAGATCTGCCTGGCACTGCTCCCTGCCTCACCTGGGGGAAGCAATGTCATGTCACAAGGACTTTTCTGATCACCCTCTGTGTCAGTTTCAGACACACGAAGGACGAGGCAGACACAGAAGGTTAGGCAGGAAAGCTTCTATTTTAGTTTTCTGACTTTATTCTTTTATACATTTTGATCAGAAGGCAAAAGATTGGCTACACAAGTTGTCACCTTCTTGACTTCATTGGTGAACATCACCATCAATCATATTTCTCCTGCTAGAGGAGAAATATGTAAACAAAATAAATAAGTTTTAAATATATACATAGTTTACATGAAGCTGCGTGAGAATCTTCACTACAAACTGCAAACACTGAAAAGCAAAAACATTCAAAGCAACAACCCTCTTCCATATATCTGCTCCTGGCTCTGCCACTGGGGTGCTGTGTCATGTGGGCCACCTGCTTGGCCTTACCATCCCACAGTTCCCTCTTCTGCTGCCTTCTCTGCTCAGTTTTAGGGATAAAGGGACTTAAAACAGTGCTGGGATTTGGCACTGCTGGGATTGGTTTTGGTTTTACAGCCTGGCACCCAGGCTGCAGCTCTGTTGGAGGCAGTGCAGTGCATGGGATGAAGGATATGGCTCAGATGGTTTGTTCCAACTCTATTTTCCACATACTCTGCCAGCTCTGGCTCTTCTCTCTGCTTCCAGGAGGAAATGGCTGCTCTTTGTGGTGGACCCTGCGGGGGACAGGTATTACCACTGGCTGGCTGTGATTGCAGTTCCTGTCCTCTATAACTGGTGCTTGCTTGTAGCCAGGTGAGCTGGGAGGTTGTGGGGTTCCTGCCTCCTCTGACCCTCCTGATCACCTGGTTGTTGTGGCTCAACCAGCATCAAACTGGTGCTGGGGCTGGTGGCACTGAAAGGAAAGAGACCTCCCACTGTCACTGTGAATTCTGGCCCAGCTGGACAGGGCCATGATTTCGGGGTCATTTGGGAGGTAGTTTCAAGATGTTGCTTTACCTCCATCAAAGGAGGGCAGATTTTCCCAAGCAGGGAGTTTTAATTCCTAGAAGAGAAGCACAGAGTGGCCAAGCTCTGTTGCAGAGTCGGGTGATTCAGGATCAGCCTACATTCAGCTGTAATAATTACAGAAGATGTGGGGATTTGTGGTCTCACACCCTATTTGATGGCCTTCCTCCAGGGCTTGCTTCACTGACCTGCAGAAGACCTATCTAGTGCTGTGGCTGGTGTTAGATTACATCTCAGACGCTCTCTACCTCGGGGACACAGTGATCCGCCTGCACACAGGTGAGCATGAGCAGCATCCTGGCTTTCCTTTAATCCCTTAAAAGTGGAGATGAGCTGCAAGGGACAGGCCTAATCCACAGTTAGAGGGAGGATTTTGCCTACCTTGGTGTTCACTAGTCTCCAGAGAAAGAATCTAATTAGAAGATCTGAGAAATGGAGCAAGTTTCAATGTGAAAGATTAATCATGCCAGCTCTCAACTTCACCTTTGAATAATTGTACAAAATTACCTGCATTACTATTAGCATTCGGGCACAGTTGAAGGTCTGTATCTCTGATTTTGCATCAGTTCAGCTAATGAATTATCTGCATGGAAAAATGGTCGAATTTAATGTTCTCGGAAGGCAGCACTTGGCTGTACGTTTGCTGTCAGAACTGCAATAATTCATGATCTGGAGGATGGAAACCTTTGTGCTCCTTTTCCTTTGTGGCAACAGACTAAATCCCCGAGTTATATCTTTGTGTGGCTTTTGCCAGATGAAGGCCTTGCATGATAACAAACTGAGTAGAGCAGGAACTGGTAATATTTGGGTGACCCTGTGTATTTATGCACACAAATCCGTGGCACACCATAGACCATTGCTCAGGTGCTCACAAAACCTGCAGGAAAATGTTGGGAAAGATGGGACAGGAAAAGCTGACAAATATGATTGCCTGGCAAGAGATAGTGAGAATATAAAACCTATGAATGAAATAGAAATGAAAGCTTTGAGATGTGATCATGGCAGGCAGGGAGATGGTGATTGTAACAAACAATGGGACACCAAGGGACCCAAGGGTGCAGCCCCACTCCATCCTTATAACAGGGGTTGGCCTGAGATAAAAAGGAAGTTGGAGTATAGAGAGAACGCAGATCAAGCCACTATGGTTAATAGCTACGTTCTACTTTATTCAGCTAAGATGGCTACATTTATACAGTTCCATATAGTTTACAAATCACAGCAGCTCTCTATTGGTATACAGCAGAGAGAAGGACGACATCATACTTTGTTTTACTAACTCTTAAGGTGGCTATCACGTGCCCACTAACAAATCCATTCAGTGACCTTCACAACCCTATTATCTTTCCCCGACACCTTAACTGCTAATTTCTAACTGCGCCACACTTGGCTAAGAATTTCTAGCTGCGTCACAGGCTTCAAGGCCTTACAGGCCTTCATCTGAGGCCCAGGCTAGGTGATTCACTCACAGTCCAAATATTCACTATCTTCAAAAACTCTGCTACAAATCCCCCTTTTTTTTTTGAATCAGCTAGACTGGGACCAAGATGTGGCTAATTAGTTCTACGTGTATATCAGCAAACCAGGCATAACAACGAAATCAACTAATAACAATAAAAGGACATAATACTAGAACAAATTAAATTTTTCAATCTGTGGAGTAAAACTTTACAAATTGAACCAATTATTAAAAGAAGTGCTAATAGCTACAAGTCTTTCCAGATTTCTGCAACAGCTAAAAACCTTCTTAGCGAAGACTTGGTATCCTTTCTCGAGCAAGGCTCCCAACTTCACCTGGAAAGTTTTCTCAGCTGTTATAAATAAAATCAAATCATCAAGTCAAGGTGACTTGCATTTCTTCTTGATGCAGAAAACAATCTGGATGTGTTGATAAACACATTCACTCTAGTTAAAACCAAGGTGTGGCCAGTACCCTGGCTTTAAAGCTACAGTGAAATTTCTTACTAAATTCTTAAAACAAATTTTCTAATAATAATTGCAAAATACTTAAACAACAAAAGGAAACAAAAGAAAGGTTTTGAAATGCATTGTGACGCATTAGGAAAAGCTAAATATTAAACACATGAAAAGTATAACTTAAAGCTGTATTATCTTACACTTAACTCACTTATCACTTAGAACTTATTATTTCAAACTTATTACTTCAAATTTAACTCATCTATTCTAACTTATTTATTATTTTAAAACAAGCACAAAAGCTATACAGGATAGCTTACAACTAATAACAATTACAATATAAAATTCTGGTCTTCTTCATTCACAAACAAACATTCCTTGGTGTTTCATCACAGCTGTGTCTTCTGAAGCTTCTTTATTTGTAGAATAAAACAACTGAACTCTATAAATTAGATTCGCTTACAATAAAACCTTAAATTTATAAAACATAAATTTACTATCACTTAAACTTCATAAATTCTTATTTTAAAGCTAACTTACATTTAACAAAGCCTAAACTGAAAATCAATTATCAAAATACTAAAACACAGTTGAACTTGGATTTAAATTTTGTTTGTGATCAGGCACCTGTTGTTTGCAATTTTACTTAAATGTAGTTCTTTTTAACTCAAGGGTTGCTTGTATTTCAAATGTCTCTCTCTCTCCTGGATGAAGAGTGAGGGCTTGAAACCTTTGTGCAGCACATTTTTTCTGTGCAGCACCCAGTCCCGCTTGTGCTGCCTCTGGGTCACCCGGGACTGTCTGCGCCGCTTTTGCTTGTCTCGGCTCTGTTGGTGCCGGTTTCGTGCCACGCAGGACAGTGTGCTGTGTTGACTTGCTTCCAGGGACTGCCCATTTTGCTCTCAGCTCCGCCTGTGTCTCCACCTGTGTCTCCGCCTCCCGAATGGGGCTGCAGAGCCACTTCCTGTTTGCTCTCAGTCTGTTTGAGCAACTGAGGAGACCACTGCTCCGGCTGAGCTACTTGTTCAAGGACAGCTCGTGGGGTAGAACTGACTGGAGCACTCAAACCACGAATCGGATGATCACCCAGACCGAGAAACCTCACAACTTTGTCAGGTTTCTGAGGAGGAATAGTTGGAATTCCTGCCTCGCCTCCTCCCACTCTCTGGAAAGCTTGGACTGCTGCCACCGCCGCCTTTTTCTCAGCTAACAAGACACGCAGGGTATTAATCACTTTTCTCCAGACCGCTCCAAGGTCATGGGCAAGCTTCGCCTCTTTGCTTCCCGACAGAGACGAATCCCAGAGTAACTCCCCAATCTCACGCCACTCCGAGACACTAAAAACCATCGATGAATCACGCAACTTTCCCCGTTTCCGCGCCCACAGGGCTATCTGTTCAGTCTCAGTCTCTTTCATCTTTTCACCTCTCTTAGAAAGGATAATAAACAGAGGGTGAACCGTTGCCACAATTTGTGCATCCATCGTAGATGGTTACGTCCCTCAGTGCTGCACGGCAGCTTACCTTCTTCCCACAGGCTGGTGCTGACGCTGCTCCTCGGCGCCGAGCTGCTGTGAGAGATTCCAACTTCCTGCTTCGTCTCGCTCGACCACACAGATTCAGTCAAGCACGAAGTCTCCCAGCGAAGGCTTGGACAGCATTCAAGCAAAAGCCTTCTCCAGGGCCCAGTATCTAAACGCGCCCTGGCTCCAGGGTCCAGTATTTAAACGCACCCTGGGCAGTGCCTACGTCCGGACGTTCATCGACACTAGTGTTTGCGATGAGGCACACTCTCAGGTCCCTGTGATCAGGCGCCAATATATTGCAGGGGTTGGCCTGAGATAAAAAGGAAGTTGGAGTATAGAGAGAACGCAGATCAAGCCACTATGGTTAATAGCTACGTTCCACTTTATTCAGCTAAGATGGCTACATTTATACAGTTCTATATAGTTTACAATTCACAGCAGCTCTCTATTGGTATACAGCAGAGAGAAGGACGACATCATACTTTGTTTTACTAACTCTTAAGGTGGCTATCACGTGCCCACTAACAAATCCATTCAGTGACCTTCACAACCCTATTATCTTTCCCCGACACCTTAACTGCTAATTTCTAACTGCGCCACACTTGGCTAAGAATTTCTAGCTGCGTCACAGGCTTCAAGGCCTTACAGGCCTTCATCTGAGGCCCAGGCTAGGTGATTCACTCACAGTCCAAATATTCACTATCTTCAAAAACTCTGCTACACATCCTGCCAAGGTATCAGGGAAAAGATAGATAAGAAGACAGTCTTTAGAGTTTAGAATCCAGAGGGATATGGTAATAGAGCAGTTCTCATAGGCTGTGTGCAAAGTCTGTAGGTTTTGTATCTCACACAGGCTGGTCACTGTAAATTAGAATATGCAACACATAAGGAGATATAATGTATTGTAACAAGGTTCTCTGCCCTTCTTACTTTACCTCTCTTACCTGGCCCACCTCTTACCCCTGACCTCACTGCTCTCACCTCACCTTGCTCACCCCTACTCTCTCTCTCTCTCTCTCTCTGGGACTTCCCCTCAGCCCAGGCTGGTGGCTGAAGGCAAAAGGCCCTTTTTACCCACCACCCTTGCAATAAAACCACGTGTTCTCTCAAAAGTGTCTCAGGTTTGCAGAGTTCCCTCTCCCTGCTGTCCTTGGATGCTCCTACAGGAAAGTCCAACTCAAACCAAGATAATCCTGTAATTTGCTCCTCTTTAGGATTCCTGGAACAGGGCCTCCTGGTGAAGGACCTGAAGAAGCTACGGGATAACTACATCCACACACTCCAGTTCAAGCTGGATGTTCTCTCCAGCCTGCCCACAGACCTGGGCTATGTTTTGGTGGGGCTGCAGTGCCCCGAGCTGCGTTTCAACCGTCTGCTGCGCTTCTCCCGCATGTTCGAGTTCTTCGACAGGACCGAGACCAGGACCAGCCACCCCAACGTCTTCCGCATCTGCAACTTGGTCCTTTACATCCTAATCATCATCCACTGGAATGCCTGCATTTATTATGCCATCTCCAAGGCCATAGGCTTTGGGGAGGACAGCTGGGTCTACCCCAATGTCACAGACCCTGAGTATGGCTATCTGACCCGGGAATACGTCTACTGCCTTTACTGGTCCACGCTGACCCTGACCACCATCGGGGAGACCCCTCCCCCTGTGAGGGATGAGGAGTACCTCTTTGTGATCTTTGATTTCCTCGTCGGCGTCCTCATCTTCGCCACCATCGTGGGCAACGTGGGCTCCATGATCTCCAACATGAACGCCACCAGGGCCGAGTTCCAGGCCAAAATCGACGCCATCAAGCACTACATGCAGTTCCGCAAGGTCAGCAGAGACCTGGAAACCAAGGTCATCAAGTGGTTTGACTACCTGTGGACCAACAAGAAGGCAGTGGATGAGCGGGAGGTCCTCAAGAACCTCCCTGACAAGCTGAGGGCAGAGATTGCCATCAACGTTCACCTGGAGACGCTGAAGAAGGTGAGGATTTTCCAGAACTGTGAGGCAGGGCTGCTGGTGGAGCTGGTGCTGAAGCTTCGCCCTCAGGTGTTCAGCCCTGGGGATTACGTGTGCAGGAAAGGGGACATTGGGAAGGAGATGTACATCATCAAGGAGGGCAAGCTGGCCGTGGTGGCTGATGATGGCATGACACAGTATGCCCTGCTCACTGCAGGGGGCTGCTTTGGTGAGATCAGCATCCTCAACATCAAAGGGAGCAAAACGGGCAACAGGCGCACGGCCAACATCCGCAGCTTGGGCTACTCTGATCTCTTCTGCCTGTCAAAGGAGGATCTCATGGAAGCAATCACAGAGTACCCCGAAGCCAAAAGGATCTTGGAGGAGCGTGGCCGGGAGATCCTGGTCAAGGAAGGGCTGCTGGATGAGTCAGCTGCAGAGGAGAGCACAGAAGGGAAGAGCATGGAGGAGAGGCTGGACAGGGTGGCCTGGAGCCTGGACACGCTGCACAGCCGCTTTGGGCGGCTCCTGGCTGACTACAGCCATGCCCAGATGCAGCTCAAGCAGCGCATCACTGCTCTGGAGTCCAAGATGAGGCAGGAGGAGCTGGAGGATTTCTTCTCTGATAGCTCAGACAGTCTGCTTGAGGATGAGGAGAAAGCTTCACCTGGTGGGATGCAGTGAGGGGGGAACAGAGTCAGCTGGATGATGTCTGACCTTGTACTGAGGCAGTGTTTGCTGTTTCACAAGGCAGACCCTGTGGCTGCCTTGCCAGGGCCTTTTCTCAGGTCCTTAGCACTGCTGCTGGCACTGCCTTGATGGCAGCTCCAAATCAGGGGATTGTCCTGGCGCCTCCTCTGACCTGTCACTTTTTTCATTGCCTTTTGGGTTCAGCCTTTATAACTCACTTCAGGCAATCAGTGCTCAGTGAGTGTCTGCAAACACTGCCCAGGAACTCTTTACCCACAAGATCCCCAAACTCAGCTAAGACAGGCCAAACTGTGCCTCTGACATCTGCAGATGGAGAGCCTTGCCTGGGTCACTGTCACTGCCTTGGTCACCACCCTTGCTGAGGCTGGGCACTGAGCTGGCAGGGCCTGCAGCTGCTGCCTCCTGCCTGCCTCTCTCTCCTGTTATTTGGTGCTGTCAGGGGGCACCTGGTGCAGGTGGTTTGGTGCCCTGAGCACTGCACCTTCATGGGGACAGCATTCCCAAGCCCTCCCACTGTGGAAGCAGTGTGATTCCCATTTGGGCTGTGCCTGTCTTGGATGACAAGTGCAATGCAGAGGTGCAGTGCTGCGAGCAGCAGTCACACACAGAGTGTCTCTCTCCTCTATCTAACGACAGCCAGATGTGCCAGGAGAGGTTTGAGTGAAATGACATGTTTTTAAGGAACAGAGCCATGGTGGGACCCAACTGTGCCCATATTTGCTTTGCTGTGGGTAGCTCAGAGAGAGAGCAGAACACATTTATTTTCTTAGGCAGGGGGTTTCCTTGTACTCAGTGGGAGTTTTGAGGCTTTGCAGGCTGCAGAGGCCCCTGTCTTCTGGAGGAGAGATGAGTGGCAGAGCCACAGGGACACGTGTGAGGGTGGAAACGTGGCAGCACTGCGAGTGCCAGCAGAGCTCTGCCAGGCTGTGCTGCAGCCCCGGGGGCTCCATGGTGTGAGCAGCTTGGTGGAGAAGGGAATAGTGCAAGAACAGCCCCCAAAGCCCTGCAAGCAGCAGCAGCACCAGTGCAAGCAGCAATGTCACCCTGTCAGGGTACAGGAGGATGGAGGATGACACCTCATTTCTTGGTTCTGGGCCTGTGAGCCCACTGCACCCACGGGGTGGGCTTGGGCTGGTTTCCAGGCAGTGGAATATTTGGTGGAGAAGGGAATTCGTGTTCTGGGTCAAACTGAGCCAAGAGTTTGGCTGAAACAATGGGAGGACACATGCAGAAATATCAACCCAGAAGGGTTCATAGTGGCAAACTGAGGTTTGTTTGCTTTGTTCTTTCTTTTCCTCCAATCTAAAACTGAGGTTTGTTTGCTTTGTTCTTTCTTTTCCTCCAGTCTAAAACTGCCTCTCTGCATTTTGTATGAACGTTTTCCATTAAAAAATAATGGTCTTGCTTTTTGGGATTGTGGGGGTAGGAATGGTTGCATTAGAAGTTGGGGTAGAGAATAAAAGTTTTTTTGTCATCTTTGAATTAAACTGTACCTCTTCTGTGTTTGGTTTTGTTTTTCCTTTTATGATCAAGATGCTCTTGGCTGAAGTTGGTGTAGTTGCAGTTCTGCTACTGCTTATAATGCCACGAGCTGAGCTCCCACTTTCCCCTTTTCCTGCAGGTATCGATCATGGATTTGCAGCTGGCTCTTTGCAGAGCCGGCCTTTTCTCCCGCACCTCCCGTTCTCCCCCCGCACCTCCCGTTCTCCCCCCGCACCTCCCGTTCCCTCCCCGGCGCCCCGGGGCGGCTGCGGGTGCGGCGGCCGGCCGGCAGAGGGCGCTGTGGCCCGCGGAACCGCCGAACTGACCGCGCGGACTGGGGACCCTGAGTGTGACATCCCTGTGCGGGACCCTCAGTGTGACATCCCCGTGTGGATGGGGGACCCTCAGTGTG
>JANPWX010017318.1:0-13667 GCA_024734555.1 Trochalopteron elliotii
TCCCAGTGCTGTCCCAGTACTCCCAGTGCTGTCCCAGTGCTGTCCCAGTGCTCCCAGTGATATCCACTGTGCCAGTGGTGTCCCAGTATCTCCCAGTGGCGTCCCAGTGCTTTCCGTGGTGTCCCCGTGGCCCCCAAGTGCCACCCAGCGGTGTCTCGGTGCTTCACGGTGGCATCCCAGTAGCTCTCAGTGGTGTCCCAGTGCCACCCAGCGGTGTCCCAGTGTCGCACGGAGCCCCCAGTTTTACAGCTCAGACCCCACCCTGGTCTCTTCCAGTCACCTGCAGAGCCCCTGCCGCCCCCTCGGCACAGCCCAGTCCTTCACAGGGTCTCCCAGTACAGTTCCAGTGCTCCCAGGGACATCCCAGGGTCTTCCCGAGCTCCCCAGTACTGCCTCAGCGCTCCCAGTTCATCCCAGTTCATCCCAGAGCTTCCCAGCACCGATCCAGTGCCCCCCAGGAACAGTCTATGGACACCCAGAGCTTCTCAGTTGTCCCAGTGCCACCCCAGTGCCCTCTGGGGACATCCCAGTGCCCTCTGGGGACATCCCAGTGCCCTCTGGGGACATCCCAGTGCTTCCCAGAGCCCCCGGCACTCGCTGGTGACATCCGAGGGAGGAGACCGGAGTCAGAGCTGGAGGCACCGGGGTTTATTGGGGGCGGGGGGTGCCCCCCGGCCGGGGTCTGTCCCTAGAGCCCATAGATGTTGTCCCTGTCCCTGCTGTCCCAGGCCACCAGCTCGTCCCGCCGGAACCAGAAGCCGATCTCCCGCCGGGCCGTCTCCACGGAGTCACTGGCATGGACCACGTTCCTGCCAGGCGACAGGGATGGGGACAGGGATGGGGACAGGGATGGGGACAGTGCCAGGGCCGTGGGCTCCCGCCCCCCGCCGCCCTACCTGGTGATGTGCACGCTGAGGTCCCCGCGGATGGTCCCCACGGCGCTGCTGTCCCCAACCATGGCCCGAGCGCACCGCACCACGTCGTAGCCCTCCCACACCTGCGGGACAGCGACAGCTGAGTCCCCTGAGCCCCCCCCGCGGCCCTCGAGACCCCCGAGCTGTCCCCTCACCATGGCCACCACCGGCCCCTGAGTCCCCTGCGCCTCCCGAGACCCCCGAGACCCCCGAGCTGTCCCCTCACCATGGCCACCACCGGCCCCGACGTCATGTAGGTGACGAGTGCGGGGTAGAAGGGTTTGAACCGCAGCTGCTCGTAGTGCTGGTCCACGAGCCGCCGGTCCACCTGGGGCAGTGACAGTGACAGTGACAGTGACCGTGACACCCGGGCAATGTCCCCCGGCCAGCCCCGCTCCCGGAGCAGCGTTCCCCGCCGGGCCCGGGTACCTGCAGCAGTTTCATGGCCACCAGTTTGAAGCCGCGGCGCTCGAAGCGCTGGATGATGTCCCCGAGCAGTCGCCGCTGCACCGCGTCCGGCTTGGCCACCAGCAGCGTCTTCTCCTGCAGCGCCGCGGGGGCTGCGCGGGGACCGGGGACACTGTCACCACCCGGGGACACTGTCACTGTCACCGCCGCGGGACACTGTCAGCATCGCCGGACACTGTCACCACCGTGGGGCACTGCCACCACCGCGGGACACTTTCACCAATGCGGGGCACTGTCATCACCGCGGGGCACTGTCACTGTCACCACCGTGGGACACTGTCACTGTCACCACCGCGGGACACTGACACCATCGCAGGACCCTGTCACCTACGCGGGACACAGCACCCCACAGACACGGGCACGGTGGCAGCAGGACCCCGAGTGTCCCCGCGGCACCACGGGCTGTACTCGGCCCTGAGGCTGTCACGGGAACCCGTCCCCATCCCTGTCCCCATCCCTGTCCCCATCGCTGTCCCCATCCCGGGACTGTGTCCCCGGGACAAGCTGTGCCTCTCAGGCTGCTTGGGGTCCCAAGGGACGTGCCACAAAGCCCTGACGGGTGTTGGGGACATGTCCGTGCCCAGGAAACAGCCTTTTCAGCCAGGGATGTCTGCGCCGTGTCCCGGGTGCTCTGTCCCCTGCCCGGCCCCGGGGCCTTCTCCCCGCCCCGAGGGTCCCGGGTCACAGCCCGGGGGGTCCCCGGTCACAGCCCTGCGCTGCTGGAGAGGAAAATCGATCACGGTGGGATGGCAGTGTCCGGCCCCGCCGTCACCCGGGGGACAGCAGGGTGTCACCCCGCCGCTGGCTCTGCCACAGCTGCGCCGCGGGAAGGGACAGAAGCCCCCAAGGGACAGTGCATCCCGTCCGCTGGAGGGACAGAGGGGACAGGAAGGAGGGGAAGGGAAAGGGACAGAGGACACTTCACTGCTAATCCCCAGCTTCGGGGACCCGTCCCGGTGCCCACTGCTGGCGGGGACAAACCCACCCCGTGAGCTCACCCACTTCCCCGGGCAGTGCTGAGCACGGCTCGGCTTTGCCAGGTCCTGCCGTGTCCTTCCAGGGAGCCCCCAGCACTGCCGTGGGGACACTGAACCCCTTGGGACCTTCAGGGAGCGCCAGCTCCGGCCTCTGCCCCATCCCACGGGGCACACGGGGCTGGGGACAGCAGAGCCCGGCACCGACTGCCCCCAGAGGGGTGAAGGGAACCCGTGAGCCGCCGCCCGCCCGGGATGAAGGGACCGGGGACACTGCCAGGGGATGGGGCACCAAGGGGACAGGACGGCAACAGGAGCTGTGAGGGCCTGGGGACAGGATGGGGATGTGGGAAGGGTCCCCAGGGACTGGACAGGGATGGGGAAAAGGTCCCCAGGGACAGGACAGGGATGGGGAAAAGGTCCCCAGGGACAGGACAGGGATGGGGAAAAGGTCCTCGGGGACAGGACACAGAAGGGGTTGAAGGCCCCAGGGACGGGGACCGCGTCCCCTGGAGCAGCGGTGGGCACATGGTCCTCATGGGCAGGACAGGGAAGGGGTTGAAGTCCCCGGGAATGGGCACAGGGACCCCAGGGGCAGGATGAGGGTGGGGACAGGGTCCCCAGGGGCAGGACAGGGCAGGGACGGGGCCGTGTCTCACCGGAGCCGTAGCAGCGGGGCCCGGGGGGGCTCAGGCCCGGCTGCCCCCGGGGGAGGCTCCGGGCCAGGCAGCGCCCCAGGGAGCCCATGGCGGGCCCGGCGGGTCGCACCCGGGCTCGGTCGGTCTGCGGAGGCTTTAAGGACCCAGTCGAGTCCGGGGACGGGTCAGGCTTCCGTCCCTCCTCTTAAAGCAGCAGCCGGGGCCGCCTGCTCGGGATATCCCGGGTCGGAGCATCTCCTCCATCCAGAGCATTCCAGCACGGAGCATCCCGACACGGAACATCCCAAACCCTGCCAGGGTGGGAGCACAGCCCACACCCATCCCGAGGGGAGCCAGAGCCTGTCAGGAACAAAACCTGCCTCGTGCTTTGCCCTCCATTCACCAGGCAGGGTGAATGCTGCCGGGTGAGCCCATGCCAGGCTGAGCTGAGGCACAGGGAGTCCCGGGAGCAGCCGGGCCAGTGTCCCGCTGTGGGGCACAGACCTGCCCTGGACACAGCAGAGAGGAACTGCTCAGGCAGGAGCCCCTCTGATCACTCCTCCAAGCCCCATTCCAGATCCCAGGCTGGGAAATCACTCCCTACTGGGCTTCCCATGCACTCAGACACCTCATGGGAGAGCAGCTTGACAAGTTCATGGAAAAGGCTGCTTGCTTTGAGCCTGATTCCCAAATCTGTGCTGATTTGAAGGACTGAGGGGTATGCTGGAAGCACACATAGACATAAGCTGAGGGCTGGGCTTGATCCCACTCTCCCTGTTACCACCCTGCCTTCCCCAGGCACAGGGAGTGGGGGGACAGAACCCCTGCCAGAGCCTGGGGGGCTCTGGGGACCTGCTGTGCTAAGCACCATGGCAAAAAACACCCCAGTGGCTTCCCATGGGCAAATGGATTCAACAGGTTGTGGAAAAGAGACTTTCTGCCTCCAAACAAGGGGCTGAGGGTGGGGAAAGGACCCTCCCCAGGGTCTGCCAGGCCAGGGGAATGGGACAGAAGGGTGGTAAAGGGGAAAGAAGTTTTAGGACAAGGGGTGGCAGATTGGAGCCTGGGCTTTTTTGCCAGCCAGCTGCTGGCATTGACCAAGGGAAAATCTTGTATTTTCACCCTCTGTCAAGCCAAGGAAGAGAAGCAGCGTGAGCCTGGAGAGCTGTGCTGGGATGAAATCCCTTCAGCTCAGCTCCAAGGGATCCACAGCCAGGGAACTGCTGGAGGAGGTGGCTGCCACCTTCCAGTGTCCCCAGGGCAGCTGAGGGTGCCCTGAACAGCTCAGGAGCAGGGCCAGGCTGCAGGGCCAGCTCTGGACTCTGCACTGGCTGTTCATGCACCCAGTGAGCAGCAGGAAAAAGGACTCCAAGTGTCATGTGGAGACAGTGGCACTCCAAGTGTTATTCCAGGTGTGGCTGGCAGGGAGCTCAGCTGGGCACAGATCATCACCCACCTTCTTCCCCTCTTCCCTCACCCCTCTGGAGCAGGTGAGGCACATCCTGGGCATTGGGACTCTGCTCCAGGGCAGGGAGCCCAAAGATCCAACTGGTACCAGTTCAGGGATTGCAGGATTGCACAGATTATCCCAAGAGCATCCATCATCTCCCAATGACAAATGTGCACAGGGAAGGGGCTTCTCCACAAAACTGAAACACAGGAACCATGGAGTGAGTGCTGCCACACTCCAGCTCACCCCTGACACCACCCAGCTGTCCAGGTGCTGCCACACCACACCCACATCTCCAAATATTCTGAGGAGAACATCTCCAGGAGTGCTGCCTTCCCAGTGCCTGGTGCTGTTCCTGCCACTGCAGCTCCCAGTGTCACCCCAGTCACTGAACCACAGGGAATTAAGACTGATTCCATGGAATCATGGAATGGTTTGGGTGGAAGGGGACCTTAAAGCTCATCCCATTCCACTCCCTACCATGGGCAGGGACACCTTCCACCATCCCAGGTCACTCCAAGCCCCATCCAGCCTGGCCTTGGACACTGCCAGGGATCCAGGGGCAGCCACAGCTTCTCTGGGCACCCTGTGCCAGGGCCTGCCCACCCTCCCAGGGAACAATTCCTGCCCAATATCCCATCTAGCCCTGCCCTCATTCAGCCTAAGACCATTTCCCTACTCCAGTCACTCCATGCCCTTGTGAGAAGTTCCTCTCAAATTTAACCTATTAAATATAAAAATTAAGACTGATTTAATACTGCTTCCTGAGCAGAGACCTCAAGGAAAAGAAATCCTTCCCAGCTGCAGGATCAGAGATCCACAAGTCCCACACAGTCTGGTCCTGCCAGATTGGGATTTTACCAGACAGATGCCACTACTGGGGTCACTGGTCAGAGGGTGAGCTCCAGCTCCAGGCTCCCTGGGAATGGGGGATTTCTTCCTGCAGGCACTTCGTGATCAATTCAGACAAATGTGATGGAGAGAATGAGTGGATCACCACACCATGTGACAGAAAACACAGGAGGAAAACAATGAGGAGATAGCAGAAGCAGCAGCCACCACTGATCTGCACCTTTCAGGAGCTGCTGGACTTGTTGGGATCCTTGCTGGCTGCTCCTCATTCCTGATCCTGGGAAAAGCTGTGGATCACTGCGTGTTCATTTACAGAATGGCCTAGAGGGAAACTATCCCAGCCCCAAGTTATTTAAAACAACAAAGTAAGCACTTTATTCCCATTAAGCATGTTGTTTTAGTATCACAATGGAATGATGAGAAAACGTTTAAAAAAAACCCAAAAAAAGTCTCTAAATCCCCGCCAACATCGGGGAGGTTTTTCAAGGCAATTTAAAAACAAAGGGAGTGACAGAAGTGCCAAACCAGTCCCAACGTCAGGAGACTCCTCCTCCGAGAGCTGGGCGGGGCAGGAAGGTGGAATGACACGAAGGTACGAATGTCTGAAGTGGTCTTTGGCGCTTCTGCCTCGCGTTCGATACGGACACGATCTCTCCAGACACCTCCAGATGCAACAAAGTGCTACGGGGAGCGGAGGGAAAGCCCCGGGAGAGGCATTTCCCAACAGTCGGGATGCCCCGGGGGCATTAAGACACATCCTGCCGGCTCCAGCTGCGGCCTCGGGCTGGGCAGGGAGAACTCA
Source organism: Trochalopteron elliotii (assembly GCA_024734555.1). Lineage (NCBI taxonomy): Eukaryota > Metazoa > Chordata > Aves > Passeriformes > Leiothrichidae > Trochalopteron > Trochalopteron elliotii. Next base: position 6,099 of record JANPWX010017318.1, read on the forward strand.
AAGGAAGCGGTGGAGCGCGGTGAATCCAGGGCGGGGGCACGGGCAGGAGGAGCCCGGCCCGCAGCGCCGGCACGGCCCGGGGGCAGAGCCGGGACACGGAGCTGTTCCCCGGGGAGGAGCAGCAGGCCGGTGCAGTCACTATAACTTCACAGTGCCCGGGGGCAGGCTGTCGTTGCACAGTCTGTAATAGCGCAGGTCGTTCACCAGCCTGTGCACGTTCTGTGTGAAGGAGGGCAGGTCCTGCAAGGTGTGAGAAATGAAATACAAGGTTCTAAATTCAGTTAAAGTACCTCCTTAGATACTGTTTACCTTGTCTGTAGTAAGGCTTTTCTCTGTTAAGAACCAGTTTAGCTCAGACCTATTTTTGTTGTAATTAGAAATACCTTTCCTAAATGTTTTCTCTGTTAAATGTTAATTACCTGAGACCCCTTTCTTTGTAACTGTATCCTTTCCTCAAACTGCCCTCGCTGCCCCTCCCTGCCGCTTCCCGCGTGGCAACAGATGGCACCACCGACATGCAAACGAAAAAAAGCCTCAAGTGCTCATGGGACACGATTCGGACAGAAAACCCCTAAGAACAACGAGCCAACACCAAACCAAGAACTGAAAATACCCACTCTGGGTCAGCAGAACCATAAGGAACCTCACACCAATCAGAGCTGGGTTCCATCTTGTCACCATAACTTTAAAAGTGCTTTCTACACATGACCTCCCTAGACTTTCCAACAAGGCATCCTCTTCCTAGGATTTTCCCAAGGACTCTGGTGAGGAGGAAGACCCAGCCTTGCCGTGCAGCAGAGCTGATCACCTCCTCCCCCGTGTCCTCCATCGGGAGCAGCAGTGGTGTGTGGAACCCCTCGAGCCCCCCCTTAGAGCTGATCTTCATAAAGGCATGGAAAGGGAGTTGGTCTCCTTGCCCATTCTTTTCACGAGGGACACAACAACAGCTGCTGGGAACAGACTCACGGCGGGGAGCAGGGAGGGGCACACATGAACAGATCCATCCCGACTCAGCCTGAGCACAGGGAACTCCAGTTCCTGGGGCAGGGGTGGTTTCAGAGCTCACTGCAGGGATCCAGGCTCTGCTCCCATCTCTGGATTCCCATTGTGCAACCAAGCCCGAGAGGAATGGTCATGGAATCATGGAATGGTCTGGGCTGGGAGGGGCCTTAAAACTCATCCAGTGCCACCCCTGCCATGGGCAGGGACAGATCCCACCATCCCAGGCTGCTCCAAGCCCCATCCACCCTGGCCTTGGGCACTTCCAGGGATCCAGGGGCAGCCACAGCTTCTCTGGGCACCCTGTGCCAGGGCCTGCCCACCCTCCCAGGGAACAATTCCTGCCCAATATCCCATCTATGCCTGCCCTCAGGCAGTGGGAAGCCATTCCCTGTGTCCTCTCCCTCCATCCCTTGTCCCAAGTCACTCTGCAGCTCCCCTTGAGCCCCTTTAGGCCCTGGAAGGGGCTCTGAGCTCTCCCTAAATCCTTTTCTTCCCCAGGTGAGCACCCCCAGCTCTCCCAGCCTGGCTCCATGGCTGGATGCAGCACTAATTCCTTGCTGCCCTCCTGCCAAGGCACCTGGGTGTCACACACCCCCTAACAAGGACTGATACTCCTGAAGAGCAGTTGCATTCTAGAGCCAAGCAATTCCCCCAGGGTTCCATTCCCATCCTCACCCTTGATCTCAAATTCCCATCCCCTCGCTCAGGGCAGGGAGTACACAATGCACAGCTCTCAGTAAATGGAAGCCAGAACCTGCTGCTCTGCCATCATATTCCACATTTCCTCCCCACACACGAGGGGTTTGCAGGAATTGTGAGCCTTGGCAGGTACTCTGCTCTTGTCCTTACTGTAACCCTCAAACATCTGGCCAGCAGCTGGAGCAAGATTTAGGCAAGGACCTGAGCATCCCACTCAGCAATGTCAGCTACTCCAATGAAAACTTCCTGCAGGGAACACAACCCCTGACTCCCACAGCAGCCTGAGGGATGAGATGGCAGCTCTGCTACCTGCAGTGAGAAACCCCTGCCTGGGGGATTGCTGAGCGTGGAAGTGTTTGGGAACAAAAGGCCCTGCCTGGGGACATTCCCTGTGCACCCTGGGGCTGCATTTTTCCTGCCAAAATTCCCAATTTTTTTTCCCGCCAAAATTCCCAATTTTTCCCGCCAAAATTCCCAATTTTTTTCCCGCCAAAATTCCCAATTTTTCCCGCCAAAATTCCCAATTTTTTGCGCCAAAATTTCCAATTTTTTTCCCGCCAAAATTCCCAATTTTCCCCGCCAAAATTTCAGAATTTTTCCCACCAAAAATTCCAATGTTTTCCTGCCAAAAGTTCCAATTCCTAATTTTTCCCGCCAAAATTCACAATTTTCCCTGCCAAAGTTCCCAGTTTTTCCTGCCACAATTCCCAATTTTCCCCGCCAAAATTCCCAATTCCCAATTTTTCCCAAAAATTCACTATTTTTCCCACCAAAATTCCCAATTTTTCCCGCCAAAATTCCCAATTTTTCCCGCCAAAAATTCCCAATTTTTCCCACCGAAATTCCTAATTTTTTTCCCGCCAAAATTCCCTATTTTTTCCTGCTAAAATTCCCAATTTTTCCTGCCAAAATTCCCAATTTTTTTCCCGCCAAAATTCCCAACTTTTTCCCACCAAAAATTCCCAATTTTTCCCGCCAAAATTTCCCAATTTTTTTCCCGCCAAAATTCCAATTTTTCCCGCCAAAATTTCAGAATTTTTCCCACCAAAAATTCCAACGTTTTCCCACCAAAAGTTCCAATTCCCAATTTTTCCTGCCAAAATTCCCAATTTTTTTCCCAGCCAAAAATTCCCAATTTTTCCCGCCAAAATTCCCAATTTTTCCCGCCAAAATTCCCAATTTTTCCTGCCAAAATTCCCAATTTTTCCCACCAAAATTCCCAATTTTTTTCCCGCCAAAATTCCCTATTTTTTTCCCGCCAAAATGCCCTATTTTTCCCGCCAAACTTCCCAATTTTTTTCCCGCCAAAATTCCCAACTTTTTCCCACCAAAAATTCCCAATTTTTCCTGCCAAAATTCCCAATTTTTTTCCCGCCAAAATTCCAATTTTTCCTGCCAAAATTCCCAATTTTTCCCGCCAAAGTTCCCAATTTTTCCCGCCAAAATTCCCAATTTTTCCCACCAAAATTCACAAATTTTCCCGCCAAAATTCCCAATTTTTCCCAGCCAAAATTCCCAATTTTTCCCACCAAAAATTCCCAATTTTTCCCACCAAAATTCCCAATTTTTCCTGCCAAAATTCCCAATTTTTCCCACCAAAAATTCACAAAATTTCCCACCAAAATTCCCAACTTTTCCCGCCAAAATTCCCAATTTTTCCCACCAAAATTCCCAATTTTTCCCGCCAAAATTCCCAATTTTCCCAGCCAAAAATTCCCAATTTTTCCCACCAAAATTCCCAATTTTTCCCACCAAAATTCCCAATTNCCCACCAAAATTCCCAATTTTTCCCACCAAAATTCCCAATTTTTCCCGCTGCGCTGCGGGTCCCTTCCGTCCTTACCCTGTCCATCTTGAAATTCCTCCCCAGCACGTTCTTCTGGTTGGAGTCCACGCCGTCGCAGCTGGCCAGGAACTCGGGCAGGAAGGCGGAGTAGAAGCCGTCGAAGTCCACCGAGGCCATGTTGTAGGTGGCGATGCCGATCTCCTCCTGCAGCAGGTCATGGGATTTGTGCACCAGCACCTGCAGCAGCACGTTCACAAACTGGAACAGCATCGTGGTCCTGAAGATCTTCTGCACAAGGGAGAGGGGCACGGGGTTAAGGGACTTCACACTCCTCCCACAGGAGGAGAAATGCAGCAGGGACAGGGCAGCCACAGCTTCAGCGGCGTCTGCAAACTCTGCTGAGCACTGAGATGATTTTCTAAGCCAAGGCAGATCAAAAATGGCTAAAACAAGCTCAGTTAGTATCAGCTTGAAAGTTAATGTTGGATTTGGCCGCACTTACCTCATGGTTTGGGGCTTCAGAGACACCTTAGAGCCCCTGCCAGGGCCTAAAGGGGCTCCAGAACTGGAGAGGGACTGGGGACAAGGGATGGAGGGACAGGACAAGGGGGAATGGCTTCCACTGCCAGAGTGGAGGGCTAGATGGGATATTGGGCAGGAATTGTTCCCTGGGAGGGTGGGGAGGCCCTGCCACAGGGTGCCCAGAGCAGCTGTGGCTGCCCCTGGATCCCTGGAAGTGTCCCAGGCCAGGCTGGATGGGGCTTGGAGCAACCTGGGATGGTGGAAGGTGTCCCTGCCCATGGCAGGGGGATAAAAATAAATCAGCTTTACAGCCCCATCCAGCCCAAACCATTCCATGATTCCATGCTCTGACCAAGTTTTAAGCACTGGTAAAGCCACCAGCATCAAGTCCCCCTCTAATTCCAGCCAGGTGAACCCTGCACAGTGTTTTTGGGAGCCAGGGAATGTGGCCAGATGCCTGAAGTCTGCCCCAGGCACCTGTGAACACCAAGGGCTGCCCTTCAGCTGTGACCACAGATGAGAAGCTGAAAGCTCTGCTTTCCCAGGCTGACCAGATTCCCTGGATTCCAGATTTAATCCTTCATGGCAGCAGCTAAGGGTAGGTTACAGGGCCTGGAGGATGGGTCCAAAGAGAGATGGAGATTCCCAAGTTGGCAGTGACCTGGGAATACTGGATACCTGCAGCTACCCAGGTGGGAATGCTGGAGGCACTCACTGGCCCACTGATGATCCCAATTCCTGCAAACCTCACTGTAGAAGCCATCAAAGCAAAAAATCCATCAAAGCCATCAAAAAACACTGTGTTCTTTGCTTTCCCTCCTTCACAGGAAGGAACATACATCCAGGCTTTGTCTGACTGGAGCTGGGATCCCTCCCATTCCCAGCTCCCAGTATCAGAGGGGTGACAACTCCATTCCAACCACCTGGAGCACGACAACCACCCTGCAGTCAGCTCTGAAACCATCTCTGCCCCAGGAACTGGAGCTCTCTGTGCTCAGACTGAGTCAGGTTGTGGCACAAAACCCCCAGATCCTGACCTGGACTTTTGAGTAGCTTAAAACCAGTCCCAGGACAGCTCCCACCTCTTCCCATGCACAGAGGGCACAGGCTCAGGTAGGACCCACCTTGTGGTACAGCTTCTGCTTCGTGTTCAGTGTCTCCAGGTAGAAGAGGTTCTGCTTGAAGAGGTGAATGTCAGGCTGCAGGAAAGATTGGCCAAACGCCTGGGAACAAAGCACAGTGGGAGGAAGGGGATGGAGACCACCACAAACATCACAACCTGCCAGGCAGAACAACAGCATTTTCACCCTGACACCAGCACAAACCCCTGGGAGCCAAGCTAACAAGAGACAGGCAGCTGTTCAAATCACCATCAGATCCATGGGAATGGCATTTTGGTGGGAACATGGGCATGCCCCTGCAGAGCAGCTGCTAAACTGGGTCCACTGGGAACAGGCAGGCCAAGGTGGCACTGGAGAGGGCCAGGGATGCTGAGCCCAGCTCCCTGGGCAGGCAGGCTGCCCAGGAAGGGGAGGGCTGTTCCTCAGGGAGGTCACCTAAGGCACCACAGGTGGGGGAACAGACCAGGACACACCCCAGGGTGGGCCCTCAGTCTCAGCCAGGAGCCCAAGCAGATATCACTGCCCTGATTTAGGATTTGGAGATGGGCCCTGGGAGCCTGTGCAGTGAAGAGCCCAGAATAAAATCTGCTGGACCCCAAGCTGGCCTGCACAGTGTGTGATCAAACATCTTTCCCACCCTGAACACCTCCAAAACACTGTGCAGGGGATGAAGGTGGGTGAGGTCAGCTCTGTACAGGGACAGGCAGCAGGATTTTAACAGTTTCTCTTCAAGGCATTGTGAACAGGAGAATTTATTCTCCCACATGACCCATTTATTGTCAAATGGACAAAAATGACCCAGATCTCATCAAGACTGAGCCAGTTCTGGCCTTAGATCTCAGGTGGAAATCAGCACACAAACTATTAATATCCCCCACACAAAGCACTGGCTGTGGGAACACTTACAGAACATTAAACAAGACTTTTGTATCAGAGCAACCAGAGCCAAGGAGTAAAACAAGCAGTGCAGCATTGTCACCCAGCCTGAATTGATATTATTACACAAATATCTTCCAGAATGAGGCATTCAAGAGAGTGTGGAAATGTTACACAGCTACAGTTGAAAGAGGTGTTTGGAGAGCCCTGCACAGGAACCAGCCTGGGCTTCATTCATACCAAAAGGAAAGGCCAGAGAGAAACATGACCCAGTTTATGTCACTGCAAGAGCTCCCTCTCCACTTGTGCACCACAGAGGACCCAGTTTCTCCAGGTGCTCCATGATAGGGAAACTCTCCCAGATTCTCCCACCTGCAGTCTAAGGAGATCTAGGAATTCAAGGAACTCATCTGGCCAGCTCTGACTGAAGTGACACATGGAACACAGTCGGTTACTGTTAAAAATTCCAATGCCCCAACCTGAGAGGGTTGGAGCTGGCACTGTGTACACACTGTCCCTGCCTTCCAGGGCCTACAGGGGCTCCAGGAGAGCTGCAGAGGGATAAGGAACAAGGGTCTGAAGAAGGGGGAATGGCTTCCCACTGGCAGAGGGCAGAGATGGATGGGATATTGGGAAGGAATTGCTCCCTGGGAGGGTGGGGAGGCCCTGGCACAGGGTGCCCAGAGAAGCTGTGGATCCCTGGATTCCCTGGATCCCTGGATCCCTGGAAATGTCCCAGGCCAGGCTGGATGGGGCTTGGAGCAACCTGGGATGGTGGAAGATGTCCCTGCCCATGGCAGGGGGTGGGACAAGATGACCTTTAAGGTCCCTTCCAACCCAAACCAGTCCATGGTTTTCTATTCCCCAGGCCAAAGCCTGGCAGGTGTCACCCCACTGACACTTCTCCCCACGAGGGCCCATGGTGCAGCACTCAACAAGTCCATGGAAAGCAAAAACCAGTCAGGAAACCTTCCCTGCACTGCCAGCTCTCCCCAGTGCCAATCACAACACTCAGAATTAAATGGGTCAGTGGCAGTAATGTGTTTTTAATGCAGGATGAGGCTTGCAAAGGAATGAACATTGCTTCCTCATCATGCCTGCAAGGCTCTGTGCCTTGTGAGCTCAGCAGCTGGGTCACTCCTCAGCAGCTTTCATTTGCAGCAGTTTTGGGAGGCAAAACCTCACTCAAGACTCATCTAAACCCATCACCCACATGTGCCCATGTGGGACCCTCACAAGAACAAAGACACTGAGGGGCTGGAGCGTGTCCAGAGCAGGGAACAGAGCTGGGGAAGGGGCTGGAGCACCAGGAGAGGCTGAGGGAGCTGGGAAAGGGGCTCAGCCTGGAGAAAAGGAGGCTCAGGGGGGCCCTTGTGGCTCTGCACAACTCCCTGACAGGAGGGGACAGCTGGGGGGGTCAGGCACTGCTCCCAAGGGATAGGATGAGAGGAAACAGCCTCAAGCTGTGCCAGGGGAAGTTTAGATTGGATATTAGGAAAATTCTTTATGGAAAGGGTGGTCAGGCCCTGGCACAGCTGCCCAGGGCAGTGGTGGGGTCACCAT